>PKMM01019885.1:162145-196435 GCA_002933915.1 Eutrema heterophyllum
AAAAAAATCAAGATGGTAAAAGTTGAATTATTTTGATCGAATTGGATATGCAACCAGCTGGATTAGGACTTGGACAAATTATCAACTTCGCAATTTTTTTAACATATTCTTGAAAACTGACTTTCTTGGTGAGACGTCAACGAATTATATTGCAAGAATAATCACCGTCATACTGGTTAGGTCATTTGTAAAGGTACGCGACAATAATTACCTTTGGTGATAATAGTTTTCATATAGTTGTATATTTAGATTCCTTTGTTAAAATATAGCATATTTGATCCACTTCGAAAGAAGATAGCATTGATGTAATAATGGTTACATATTGACTAGATAGCAATTCCGTAAGAAGATTTAAAGACCTTACGATATCTAATCGATTTTTTTATGCTTTTATTGCTTTTAAATATTGAAAAATTACGGATACGTACGATACTACTTAATTTAGTTACTACGTATTCATTTACGTGTTTGGCACTTCCAAGAGAAAATTCGAATTTATGTTTTCTTTTCTTAGGATTTTTTATATATTAATCTTAATTATATTAACAATTCTTCTGAGTTGTTCAAAAAAAAAAGTTGTTCAAAAAAAAAATTAACAATTCTTCTGCCATATAATTATTTCCAAAATTGTGCCCTTTAATTAGGTAATGCTACCTCCATAGCCTGAATATTGTTTGTTAAACAGAAAATCTAACTTTTCTTAACCGAATTTCAAAATCATGTTGGTTGAAATCTAAACTAATTTCTGAGCTCTACAACTTTCATATTTATTTTATTGTGGTAAGTGATTTTTGACATGGATTAATAAAGTGATATGATCATCGATCACTGACTTAACATAACTTTGTTCCAAAAAGAAATTTAATCATTGATATACTCAGTCTAAAGACTTGATTATAAAAAAATATGCAAAATTGTGATTGCATGATAGATTCATGAGCCATAAGCAACATGGCCTCCTTGTTTGGGAGTATGATTTTTTAAAACATATTCGATCGATCCCTATCTACTAGCTACGTGTAAATTTTTTAATATATTTTTCAAAATTAAAATAAAACCGAAACTCATCACTTTCAGAGGATATGAAAAAAGAAAGAAGACTACACGTCGATAAATCAACCAATATCTATAATAAACATATGGGATATACTCCCTCCGTTTTATATGTTATTTTATGTAGATTAAATTTTTTTGTAAGTTGACTATATTAACCTCACAAATAACATCAATTTACAATCTTAATTATATTAAATGTTAGTTTGACTGAAGTTATATTTAGAATTTCTTTACCAAAGTTACATTGAAAAACGTGAACGTATTTTAAAACAAAAAAAACAAGATAAATAATATGAAACGAGAAGTATAACTATTTTTTGGAAACACGTACATACTCGTTATGTGTCGTAAGACAGTTTTGTCGGGTCGCTGAATGTGTCCCAGTATGCAGTCCATAATCAATGTGTCTTTTAAAATATGTAATTCACGTTTCGACTAATATGAGGAAATTATTGGAACACAAATGCACAACAACTGAATTAGTTCACAACTCTTTTTTTATCGGTTTCGGAAATAGGTGTACTTTGCTTTTATTGATACCATGACTTATAAGCAAAATCCCATGCAAACAAAGTCTATATTCCTCCTATTCTTGTTGACACGTTTTATTCAGAAAACAAAAAAGAAGGAACAATTCTGCTAAATACTAATAAAAAAACAATATATACTTTCATTACCACAATATATAATCTATTAAATCCATTATACCCACAAAATTTCGCACTGTAAATTTGTATTCTCTATTAATTTTAATTTATATATTTTCTTTAATTTTATTATAATTAAACATATTTAACATGTATTAATTCCAAAAAAAAATATTAATTTTAATTATCGAGTACTATTTTGTCCGTCTTTGACTCTTTATGAAAGCGTTGATAGAGGTTCGTTGATTCATTTGGATGGTTCCGGGCGGCTTGGCTGATATAGGTTAATAAATGTTTTTATTAGAATATTTTACATAAAATACAGAATGCTATATATGTTATTGTTTTTATGGTATTGGATGATTAGCTTTTTTTTTTTTTTAGGTATCATGGAAGAATTAGTTAACGCCATATGTCCACTTTGAAAAGTCATTGGTCAATATTTATTTATAATTTCAAGAAGTAACAAAATATCTTCTACATATTCTGCCGACACACCCTTATATATAAGTTTTAACCACTTACTTCTTCTATTACAAGAAAACATATCTACGTTCAAAATATCTCTTATATGAAATTTCAAGTGTACGACTTACAAGATCCTGTGTAAACTAAAATGTTTTATTATATCCGTACAAAAACAACTTGTTGTTGGAACTATATTCTAATTTTTACATTATTCATCGTATATTAATATCCTATAAAAACTGTATTGATATTCAAACGGCATTATTTTAAAAATATAAAAAGAGTCACCTTAAAACAAAATTTACAATGAAATGGTAAGAGCAGAAATTAATTTGGATCTTGATATAAATTTCCACGATCACAAATCTGAGATTCAACATACTTATATATATATATATACTCATCGATCCGAACTACAACTACTTCTAAAACAAGTTAAAACTACTTCAATTAATCAGATTTAACAAACTTCGCCTAACCGGACTTAACCAACACTAGACTACATTAATTCCTCTTTTAAACCCCAATACTGTATATGAGAAATGTTTCACGTCAATACACATACTTCCCAATCCACGACTATCACTATTTCACCACAAATTTTGCTCACGGTATTTAAATTTCAATAAATAAAAAATATTACTAGTTACCAAAGTGAGACTAAGAAGGGGACAACGATATATAACAAACATTTACTCTTTTTTTTCTTTTTCATCTCAGCTAGATTTGTCTTTTGCTAGTAAAGTAGTCAGGTCCGTTACAGTGTGAACTGTGGCCTGTGGGGCGTCAGAAAATGCTGGGTCGATCGTCATAGAAGAAAATAATTTTACATCTATGGTGACAAACAATTAATAACATTTATACAATCGTCAGAAACTTACATTGTACGTACGTGCATTTTTTTTTCTCCAAAATAGTCACAATACTCTCGTACAAAGAAATATCTGTATAACATATTTTTTGAGAAAGGGTTATATTTGTATAACATATAAACCGATGTTTATGTTTTTTTAGTTTGAGACAAGTTAATAGTTGGATTTGTATGAAACAGATGGATGTAATTCAAAACTCAAGTCATTGTTTATTCACAAGATGGTCCATTAGACGTCATGATTTGGTTCTCTCTAATCCCATTTTATTCGTTAATTATTTTATAACTTTTTGTTTTGTGTAAAATGGCCATTCCTTTAATTATTATCATATATGTGATGGTAATTGAAAAATCAACTAGAATTCAGCAAATATTTTTTTTTCACATAATGACATATATTGTAGATGTCATTGTTTCCAAGAGACTTCTAAAAATACAAGAATGCCCAAACAAAAATATAGAAGAAAGTAGTTAAGAAGGTCTTTTCCACTGTAAGATCTCTTGGAACAACTCTAATCGGTAATTAATTTATATCTACTATCATAATTAAACAGTATAATAATGTAGATTAGGTAGTGTAGGCCAGAGACTTTTCGATCCACTTGAATCAATATTTTATATAAAATGTACTAATATAATTTTTGTTTAACAACTTGACTCTTTTCCGTCAATCATGAATCATAATCCGTTCGGTCTCCTAATTTTAGTATTTGTTCGAGCCAAGAATATCTTCAATATAATGCTATTTAAATAAGTCATTAAACTATTATCATGGCATGGCAGGGAATCAATTAATCAAAGCCACGTCTTTTAATCAACATATATATATTCTTCCAAATCGTTGGCTAAAAGCAATACGTCGTTGGGAGAAAAAAACTAATGATAAAAAAGCAATACATTAGATCATCTAGATGTAAATACTGATTCATATGTATTTATTTATTTATTTCAGTTTTTGCAGTACGTGATGTGAATACAATTCTTATAGGACAAAATTTACTTTGAATGTTCACCACATATTGTTCTCATCGTCCTCTTCATCTTAACTCTCTTGAATTTTACTTTCACTTATTTGGGGTTTTATATACATCTATACAATTTTACATATAGGACGTACTTTTTTGTTTTTTTTCTTTTCAATAAGACGTACTTTTAATTTCTTTACCCTGTTATATATTTGAATAATTATAAGAACAAGCATAGTACTCAAAAGTAATCCACGCACTAGGTTGATGGCTTTAAGGCTTTACCCGCTCATATTAGTTGATCCAATCATCCAATGTACCAATCATATCATAGGGAGTAAGGACATGTGATATGATAAGCTTAATTACAAAGTCAAATCTTGTCTCAAAAGTCGGAATCTACTGCTTGTAAAAGATGGAAAAAAACAAAAGAGAAAAAAAATGATTGATATGTACGTTGTTACATTATTAACGTGGACAGGAGCATGAAGCTTCTTGATTAACTACAGAAAAGCCATAAAAGTTCAGAGCCGGACGCGAAAAAAAGCATCTGCTCTTTGGGATATCGAATATACTTACCTCTATTCCTCTATCCATCAACCAAATAAACGGTAGTGTCACTGATTTCTTATCTAGTTATGAGATTTCTTAATTCATTTGCTAGTTGTTTAACCTTTAACATCCGAGATATAAAGTTCTAACTTTAAATTTAAATATTATATTACGAGAAAACAAAAGTAACTAAAGGCTCTAGAAGATAAATAACTTTTCTTTGAAAGCAAAACCAGTCCTGTTAACCAAGAGGCAGGCTGTGGTGGACTGGTTCCCATCGGGGGAAGATTCGACCATGTTGGTCCAGGCCAGGGATCGAGTCTTCCTGGATGCAGAATTATCAAATTTACTCTTGGCTAAATGGGCATCATAAATGGGTTGTGTCACTACCGCTCGAAAGATTAGTCTGGACCCGTTAAAGGTCTGGAATTATTTCCGAATTTAATCAAAAAAAAAAAAAAACAGTCATATTTTTAACAGTTTTCAAGACACTGAGTTAGGCGACCCATAGACAAATTCTCACTAATGGCAATTATGTTTTGGGCAACAAATTTAAATGCAGATTAAATTTTGACAGTTTAAACAGCCTATAAACGGTCTAGATCATTTAGGCGTTTTGTCAATCTAAAACAGTTTATTTGTTTAAAAACTAATATTTTTGGATCGTTCGTCCGCCTATCGTCTAACGCTTTTTTTTTAACACTCGACCATCCAAATTAAATATAGGACTTGTTATTTCACAACGCCGATTTTTACATTTTATTTGATCTAGTCCCGTAATGAAATCAACGACAATATAAATTAAACATTTCTAAAATGTAAAACATCTTTTTAAAAAGTAAATAAAAGTTTTCTGTTGATTCTTAACGCAAATGCCAAACTTTGAATTTTACTTTCGTTTACATGAAAAATTAACAAATAAACTCTCTCTTTTTTTTGTAAAACAACAAATAACTTTATCTAAAATGCTAAAAATTGTGGGTGTTTTTTGGAAAAAAAAATACACTTAACATAAACACAAAAGCAAACAAACAATCGAAATGAAAGGCATAGCCTTACAATGCAAAAGCTACAAAAGCACTCGACTTGAGTCACAACAACAAAAAATATCTCAAATTAATTTTTGTATTAACTATTAAAGTATTGACGAACATTCCATATAAGGAAAGAAAAAACGAACAAAAATATTTCGATGTTGTCCTCAATCGTTGGTAGTTAAAAAGAAGATAGTAATATGAGCCACTGTTTTGGATTCTGTACCAATTCTATAATGAACAAATACAACTACTAATCCCTGAGGACAACATCGAAATTCATTTATATAATTCCCACATACAACGGAAACGATTGTAACAAATATTCGAACTTTGATAGATAGCATTAATAAGATCATGCACTAAATCTATCAAGAAGATGAAGAAAACAAAAAAAAAAGGAAAGAGAGAGAGAGAGAGTGAGAGTGTGAGAAACTTTGGATTCCAATCACCTCATCTCCTAGACTCTTGTGCCTATCCATACATCTCTATTGCTTTGAGTGAGAGTACTCCTAAGGATTTGAATATATGGTCAAGTGTGTTTGAGTTCTAGAGAAACAATTTACCATTTGGTTGATGTGCCCCAAATGTCACATCACCTCCTTCCTCCGCGTTGTCCTGGTCTTGGACCTGGGTTTCTGGAAAACTGGATTTGCAAAATCTTGGAATCAGGTTCGTCTTCATCCATTCTATAGCCTGTCAAATGCATAGTGGCAATCAGTTAAGTCCGAGGTCGAGTGTCTTTCTTCAGGAAACCGCAACATGTTGATGAAGAAGTATATTACAAGACACAATGCAACATAAACTCAATGTGTTGGGCCAAATATTCCCAATTTCGGAAGCAGAGAGAATCTTAGTTACCTTGCAGGGCGGTACGAGCAGTTGCTGCACATGCAGAATTTTCAAAATCAACGAAACAAAGAACAATAGGATCTCCATTCCTCTGCATAAAAACCCTTTAGTAAGTCAAAACTAATGAAATTCTGGGCACGATTTAGTTTCAACAATGCTTCAAGTTGGAACCAGTGAATCTTACTTGCTTTGAATCTTTGGTCACAAGTCTAACTTCTTTATATCCCAAAAAAGGCCGAAATATATCTAGACATATAGATAAGAACAGTGAACAGCTCAAACATTCTTAAGCGACGATATAAATATTTGGTGCAAGAACTTTTGAAACGAATCATAAAATAGGATACGAGCTACTTCCCTCCTTGAGCAATTAGAAGGAAGTCCTTCAACATATAGAGTGTTGGATGCATCTGGAGGTAGACGGAGCAGTTCCCGGCTAGGCCTACCAACTAAATCTTGTTGACCAAAACCCATAGCCCGACCATTTGGCCCAAAATCCGGAGGCAGAATTCCACCACGCCCAGTCATGAGCTCATTCATGGACGGACTAGGCATCACGCTGTTACCTCCTGGTCTTCCGATGCCAACACCATTAAATCGACCAACTTCTTCAGATGGCACAGAAGGCGTTTGCTACAAAACAGGGAAGAATTCACTTCACTGAGGAAAGAAGAGCAAACGCGAAGAGACAATACATTAAACATAGGTGAATAAGGATTGTACCACACTCTGCAGGTAACGGTCATAAGCTGACCCAATAGTTCTGGTATCTTTTACTGAATGAGGGATACCTCGATCCTCTTCCCGTGACAAGTAACTGTGCATATCATGGTCTGAATAATACAAGGCGAAAAAAAAAAGAATATTCAAGTTCACACGCTGTTGTTAACACATTCATAGGTAATGGTAATGGATCATAAACCTATGGGCCTCTTTGTATACACAAAACATAATCTGCAACTATAAAGCAGTGATTGTCTGTTCAGGCGTTGATGGTCAAACTGCTTTAACATACCGTTATCTACACATAACCATTCGATCACAGACATACTTGGAACGATCGGATCAAGACTCCTACGCTAGTAGCAACAGTGCAGCTCATTTATAACTCGGTTTTCAAGGCAAAGAGGCAATCTTAAGACCATTAACAGGTGTTCAATTTTCTACATGACTAATCAGCACAGCAATCCTCACTAGCACAAGAACTACATGGGATATTGAATCCAAGTGTAAAAAACAGCTCCTCGAGGTCTAAAATGTAAATCACAAACCGAGCGGAAAAAAAAAAAAAGAGAGGAGAATTTAGGTTTACCGAAGTCAGAACGGGGACGTTTCGGAGGCCCACCGTGGGGGATCGACGACATCGAAGGCTGATGCTGTCTCTGCTGGTTCCAGTACCCATCTGCCATGGACGGTGACGGAACAAGAAATCGAGGGATCAAAAAGTCTAAATCAAGGAAACGAAAAGCCCTAATTTCAATTTTTAAAAAGGCTTCGATTGCAGCAGTTGCTTGCTCGCTCTCTGTCCAGATCGAAATTCTAATTCGCTCAATTCCAATTTCTTTCTGTCCAGTTTCGAGTTTTCTTGTGCATTCGATTCCGACAAAAGAAGTGAATGAATGATCCGAATCTGGGTAACCCGGCCCGTTTTTTAAAGACCCGGTCCATTCTGGCGCCAATTTAACGGGCCTGTAAACTCATAGATCCGTTGGCGGGCCCATTTCACCAAAATCTTATTTTCTTGCTAACGCCAGTTTTGTGTCTTTAGATTGTTTACTGAATGTCCAAAAGCAGCACACGTGATTGTGAATAGTAATATTTCCATTTATGGGTTTGATTAGAATAAGATTTTCTACTAATTCGATGGTGCTATATGAAATTTTACATACTCATAAGATTTTGCTAAGAGATTTAGTAGAATATTTAGTGGGATTTAGAAATATGATTTTTTCTAGAAGATTTGTTAGTATAATTTTTTAGTGAGATTTGTTGGATAATAAAAGATATGTTTCCTAATTTTATCTGGAGTCTTATTGGTTTTTGATCTAAAAGGAGATTCATGGCAATCTTTCATTCTTCACAAGCGAAGCAGAAAATATGAGTACGACTAATGAAGGCTTGTTATTAGAAATTATTAAGTTGCGAGCAGAGGTACGCACGCATAATCTGAAAGTTCCCTCAATCAAACTTGTATCATTACTATATAGTATATACTCACAACATGGCGTATATATCACTTGTGTGGATCTAATAACAAATCATGGATTTGGTTTTCAAAATATTAGGTTGATAGGCTGAGTCAAATATGCCAACTCCAACGAACAGAGCTTCTTAAATCAGCCAAGAAAGCTCATGAAGTTGTAACATTAGCGGCAGAGAAATCTGCTAAATCGATTGCCGCAGAGGAGGCCATAAAGTCCCTAATAGCTCATGTAATATCTAAGTCGAGCCTAAATTGGTAAGCAAGTTAAGTAGCTGTGAGAACTAGTCAAACTAACTTTTGCATCTTTTGCTTTATGTTAAACACAGCTCAAGGATGTAGCAGAGAAGTTTCCCTCTGGTATTTATGACCAAAATGGTTCTCATATTCCACAAGAAAATGGATTGGAATCATCGATCTCTTGTGCATCTCCGGTTGCTCCTTTCGAGTCTTGGGCTACTCTCGAGTCGCCAGAATGGGTTGAGGAGTATCAGGAGGGCGTGTATATAACCCTTATGGACTTCTACGATGGAACTAGGGATCTAAGACGAGTTCGCTTCAGGTCAGAACAAATCTCTCTTTTTAATGTTGCAATGCGTTTTTGGCCTTAAGATTTTTTTTTTTTAGTTTCATTTAAATTCGTCTATCTATGAATGTCTCAAGCAATCAGTAGTTTTTAAAATAAATTTTGCAGTCGAAAAAGATTTCAGGAGCATCAAGCAGAGACATGGTGGTTGGAGAATCAGAATAAGGTGTACGAGAAATACAACGTGCGACGACTGTCATAACTCATAAGAAATCAGCCGGTACGGGACAAATTATAAACCGGATGGTAACGATTCCAACTCATACATATTTATTTACCCATTTGGTCGCTATTTCACCCTGTCACTATTGCACTCAAGATCGTCATTTTCTAATTTTTTGGTTATTCTTTTTTTGGCGACAAAAGTCAATACACATGTTAAAATACTTTTAGTCCACTGATTGATTAATCGACGTATATTTGGTATTCAAATCCCACCATATGTATCCATAAGTATATAAAGCAACAAGTTCCAATTTACAAAACAAACTCCAAATTCATAAGGTTTATTATACAAACAGTAAATTAATAAATGCCTCCAATTTGATTAGTCGATGAGCACATAGCAGCTAAGGAGGGACAATAGTCACTAAAGATAAAATTTTAAATTATGAAACGCCCACCAAACAAGAATACACATATCATCAAATTGCCAATTTGATTCTAACAAATGACATCATCACCACGAAACGCATAAGCAGAAAGCCTCTAATTCTATCAGAGTGTTTCTAAAAAATGTATGAAAAATGTAATATCCTTTCTGTCCCTCTAGTACTTGTAAATTAGTTCGACTTGGTATAAAAACTAAATCAAGAATCAAAGAAATTGTTGAAAAGGTCCATGGAAGACGGTATCGTGGAAGGACTGGTCTGAAGGATAGAATAGAATTCATTGAAGAATGACGACAAACCTTGTGGATCGGTCGGTCCAACCGTCGAAAAGAAGTCAGGTGATATCGACGGCTGAAAAGTTGGTCCCGGCGATAAAATCCCCGCAGGATAAAAACTTGGCCGTTCGATCGCTCCATTTTTATGATGATGATGATGATGGTGATAACATTGATCTGTGGTATCTACGCCACCCACAAACCTTTCGTTCGAGGCATTAGCTTTCTCCATCGCAGCATACCGAGCTGCCGGAGATATCGAACCACGGGATGCATCCATAATTGCTGACGTGTCTTTTGATGCTGACATGTCGTTTGGTGCTGACGTGGATGAAGTTGTTGAGGTAGAGGTTTTGCCTGTGAGACGTTGAACCAATGTCATGAAGTTATTAGGGTGCGTATGGATAATCCTGGGAGATACGGTGTATATGATCACCGGACCACGTGGTGCCATCGGCTGAGACGGTTCTCGCTGTTGTAGCTGCGGTGGTGGCGGTTGCAGCCGTGGCTGTGGCGCCAGTGGTGGCTTCTTGATGATCTTGTGGGAATCTTTATGGATTTTCAATGGCGTTGGTCTCGGGCCCAAGATTTCTCTTGATCTTGGCGATCTATTATCCATAAGAGTTCACTTTATGAGAAGAATATATATATATATAATTAGAGAGAGAGAGAGAGAGAGAGAGAGAGAGAGAGAGAGAGAGAGATGTGTGTGTGTATATGTGAGTGTGATGATGATTTTAGTGAAGAACAATGATTATATGATGATTAGGGGAAAAGGGAGGTACATGAATGCATGTATATATATGATTTGTCATTTGTGCATAAAAGAGGGAGAGAGAAAAGTCAAATGAGGAAAGCAGAGAGTTTCCAACTTTAAAAGTGGTAAAACTTGGCTACTTGGTTGTTTCGTATTTGATTATTATAATGTTTTGATGTTTTTTCATATCTATTTCTTACCAAGATGTGGTTTGGTTTACCCAGATCGAAAGTTTTCCAGTCCTTAAAAAAGAGTCAAAAGACTCGCATTTTTTTTTTTACGCCTTCCAAATTTGGTTGCTACTCTTTAGTTTTTTTAATTTGTTTGGTTACTACTTTTTTGAATTTCGACCCCAAAAAAAATGATGAATATATTTTTTATTTTAACGAAAAAAATGTTGAATATATATACCCGCTAGGTGGTGCTGACGTTGTTGTTTTTATATATTTATTTAACTTGAAATATAAAAATAATTAAATTGAATAAATTACTTCATATCAAATTGGATTAGTATTATACTTGTGTGGTTTTTTTGTTTGCAACTAAATGTTTATAAAGGGTTGAATATGTCCAGTCTTGATGAAGTCAAAAGGGAAGAAGAGGTCATGTGAGTGCCACGTCAGATAGTTTGTTGCTGACTTGGCATGATTTTGTACAGCTCCTTACACGGTTCTGCTCATACAGACCTGGTTCCGTAAACCATATTTATTCCATTTGTCAAACATTATTTATTCAATTAAAAAAAATTAGATATGTCAGAAGTCTAATAATATGTAAATTAAATCTATTGGCTTTTTAATTTTTTTTAAATGAATCTCGAGATATAGAAATATGAAACATGTCCGATATATAGTGGTTTAATGGTTAGGTGTGTCCACTTTGTAACTGATTTCCTTTTTTTTTATCAAAAAAAAAGTTTATGGCTCTTTGTACAACAAAAAAATATAACGTAAATTTGTCCAAAAATATTAAATGATTCGAATAATAATTTATGATAAATTTACTAGTAATTATAATAGTTAGAAAACGTATCGTATAGCATCTAACAATTATATTGCAAACTCGCATCAAACATCACTAAAGATTAAAGGGGAGCTTTCTCGCATTTCGTCCACTAGCCTTGAAGCTTGTCGATAAGCGATAAAAACAAGATGTGTATTTGTGTTGACTCATAATCACATGTATGACTCTTATGACCAGAAACGAGAATAACTTTTGTTTGAGAGACAAAAAAAATTTTGCTCTAGAAGATTGATTGTCATGTCAAGGTTTAGGTAGACTTATTTTTTTGTTTGGAGGGTTTACTGGTTAAGGTAGACTTATCCTTCTTATAAAATCATATAACTATAACACATGTAACTTTTTATTTTTGGCTCCGAGTATGAAACTATCTAGATTCGGCAATTTGTGAATGACAAATGCTTATATTCTAACTCACGTGCGTAATCCAAAAACATATAAATGGGTCCACCTTTGGTTTCCAGTTCATTATGGTTGAGACTTCATATGGTTTACAGATATGAAAATTGATTTGACGCGAAAGAAAAAATCTCGTTCATCTAAAACAATTTGGTCGCGGCTCGTATCGAATTTCCCATATAAAATACATATTTTTTTTTTTTAAACATTAGAAAAAATAGCTATAATTGTTTTTTTTTTCTTTTCTTTTGGTTCGATTTCAGTTACCTTTTTCAAAATCAAATTGCATCATTTAATAAATTTGAACACATACAACTTGAAATAAGCCAAGATGGTAATATTTTGTTTCTGGCAAACCCCAAGATGGTAGTACGTACACAAGTACATAATAATTTAAATTATAATAATCTGGAAAAAGTGCCTAACCGCAATGTTGTTGCTAGACGCGGAAACAGCCAAGAGGGAAGAAAAGGTCTTTGGTGTTTGGTTTGAGTCTATTTTTGGTCAAACTAGAATCTCCAGAAGACAAGGTCAATCTATTTACTTACTTATTGCTGGAAAGTGATCGGACTTGCAAAGTCTTTATAGATTCTTCCCAAATTCTTATTTTTTCCTTGTTAATAATATTATTTTTATAAACTAGTATAAAGTTCTTTTTTTTTTTTTAAGCACTTTCTAGATTAGCATAATTTTTTAGCACTTAAATTATTGTTCAGTTTTTTAACATTTTTGATACTATTCATGACAATTTAGTCCATGTACAGTACGACGTGTATGCATGTGGACAGTACACATATAGACAGAGAAAGATATTTTCGTCATTTATAAGCTAAAAAACAAAAATAAATAAATTAAATGTTAAGTTTGTAAAAAAAGTTGAATTAAATGTCAATCTGTGCAATTATATCTTTTGTAGAATATACTTTATTCCTCTTCACTGAAGAACGTACATAATTCTAACTTTCACTGAACAACGTATATCAACATATTTGCTATCTCAATTAGCTTTGGATACAAGTGAACACGTATAACCTTAAAGGTCTTTACACGGATCATCTATATTTTATATCATATAAACCATCGGCTTTTCAATTTCGGAAATTCACGACATCTTATCGGATATCGCCATTATCAGTTATTTGTTTTCAAAAATTAAGTTCTTTTTTATCCTTAGAGTGGCTAATCTTAGGTCTGACTTTGTAGCCAAACATGCTTTTAGAGACCTGATTGTAACGGTTTAAGTTAATGAAGAAAGAGTTGAACAAAAAAAAACAATAAAGAACAATATTATAATTTATACATAGTCTTGCTAAAATATCAAATAATTGATAGAACCAAAAACAAAATATCAAATAGCTGCTGCAATATATAGTCTGGTTCTAGATAGTATGAACCTGTCTTAGCATTGTCAATGTTTCGACTTTCTTAAACCAGAAAGAACTCACTAGATCAAAGAATTAGAAATAGAATGTTTTTTTTACAATTAAAAAAAAAAGAATTAGAACCAAACCAAAAAAATATATATATATGGAATCAATACTTAACTTTTTAAAAACTGAAACATATATCCAGTCAAGATATATATGATTAAGTGGTAATCGAACCCGAATAGAAACTAACATCGTATAAACTAATCACACAAGATATTATTTTACTTTGCTTGCTATTTTTTATACCAAACCGAGAAATTCAGACGTCCAAACCCGGATCAATCCGAGAGAGTGGACTTATTTAGCTAAAATAATCAACTAAAGTTAGCCATGGATCAAAAAAAAAAAGTATAAACGAAGTAACTACTGATTATAGGCGGAATTGTTCTGTGGAAAACGAATCACATTAGTAACCAAAAAAAGAATGAATATCTATCAATCTACAACTTCATTATGAGTGAACGAATAAGTGAAAAATAAATAAATAAAAGGAATTGCGTGTAAAATTCAAGGGATATTAATTGGGGAATTCATCTTACAATAGAGAATAACGTCTTTAATCTTCTCATCCCTTTCTTCATCTACCATCGGACTCCTACCGAAAGAATTAACCGGAGATGATTTTATGGAGTGAACCGAGCTGCTCCTCCGTGACAGTGTCTTCTTAGATCTTCCCCGTTGCTCGCCTTCCGCTGCCGCGTCGAAGCACATACACAGCCGCATAAACGGTCTCATGAATCCAAAGCTTCTTCCACTTGTTTTTGGCTGTGACATTGTTGACAAAGTATCGATCTTTAAACCCAAGTACAAGAATCTTACGTATACAAATCCAAGAAGAAGGCGTTAGAGATGTAAAATGTAGAAGATTTGCGTTTCTTTCTCTTTTGTTAGTTTCCCATATATTAGGGATCATGACTATATATAAGCGCATACCAAGTTAATTACCGTTTTGTTGTTTGATTGTTTTTTAATTTTGTTTCTATCCAAAAAGAGTTGGGTATTTGCTGAAAAATCACAAAGTTTTGATCTTTCCAGTGATTTTGTAAGGACTACGAGGTGTATTAGTGATAATTATTTCCCTGTTTGAATTAGCTCATTAATGTGTTTTTAATTAATGTTACGGCAAAATCTGAGGATTCAAATATTGTTACCACTTTTTTGGGATATAAAATCTGCGGTAATATTGTTATTAATAACAACAAACAAAAGAATGAGAAAAAATATTGGCTAAATCGAAGCTATCTTTTGATTCGAGTAATCTTGTAGTTTTTGGTAAAAAAATTATTTTCTCAACTAGCTTTTGGTAAGAATAGGATTGTAATTTGTTCCATATATTTTGTTTGCAATATATTAGCAAAAATAAAATATAGATGCAACGGATGAAGGGCAATTTTGTCTTTCTCGAGTTAAAGTAATAATCAAAAGGTCAGTCAGACAATGGACAAAAATCAGGTAGGGCCCAAAAAATAGGGGCTCAAAAGCCCAAACTAATTCAGTTTTGTCGGAACTGTACCGTTCTCTCTCTCGGGTCAAAGCAGCAACAGAGTTTTTGGACTCTCTAGATCGTATTCTTTTTAACTCCCAACACGATCGGATCCCCGTTTAACCAATTTCTCGGTTTTAGCAATGGTTTAGGCCGTTTTCGATGTTTATGGGCCTTTGGGTCATTACTCATTACAGTATAACGGCAATTAGGATTAAGTGTGGTTGTCAGATCAACCACATAATTTCTCAGTTTTTCGATCCACAAAACAATGGTAATATTCATGAGTGTTACCAGTCAAAGCCAACCTTAATCCGTCATTTTCTATGACCGTTGTCTCCTAAAATTTTGATTTTCTCTTGTTATTTTTTTGTGTAATCGAAAAATGTTTTCAAAAACTAATTTTACATGTAAGAAAATATAAATACAATCGTCCATAGATAACTTTTGTAAGAAAATTTAATATGATTTACTAAATTAAATATAAGAAAAAAATCCGACAATATATATACTTAAAACTAGAAATATCCTTTGTATTTTCACTGTTATTTAAAATATAATAGATGCGGATTAAAATCCTACAATATATATACTTTTTTTTTTTTTTTTTGCTAACTACTATATATACTTAAAATTAGAAATATCATATTTGCAACTCATGGTAGACCTAAACCGTGAAATCAACATATTTTCTTCTTTTAAAATCATAATTGTAACTCAGCTCGCCTTTATGGTGAAACTAATGATATGGCCCGCACTATATACGGGTTCCAAAGTATGACAAAGTTATATTATCGAATACGGATTCAGAAAACGATTTACAAAACAAATTGATGTCTTTAAGATCATGAATGTATCAACCAACTCGGTGGAAGAAAAAAAGGAATAGGAAGACCATACAAATATTAACAAATTAGACGCTACAAAAAATAAACACAAAAAAGCATAGTTTTTGTAATTTGTGTCATTTGATGTCTCGAGAGATGTAGCTTGAGACAAAATGTCTAAAAGTACAAATGCTAAAATGATTTTACAGACATCTATTAAAAAACCAATAAACCAAAATATGATTGATAACAAAAAAGTAAACACGAAAAATCGAAGATCAAGTATTGCGAAAACCGTACGTAGACACAGAAGAAATTAACTAAAGATGTATCGTAATAAGATTTAGTTACTCATAACTAATCAATATGAATCGGTGAGCAATGAGGCTCCTTCATTGGGTTGAAGGTACGAGAATAAAGGCAACCAATATCACCCCTTGTATATGAATTAATTTGTAAACAACGTCTTATAATTTTTTATTTTGTTAAGGTCCAAAACAAACAATTCTTACCATGTAAACCTCCATTAATCACACAATAATTGGACGTCGTATGCAACAATTATTCACAAACGGCATTCCTTTTTCAAATACCAAATAACCGGTCCACTAAATACAATATATATATATATATATATATATATAAAACACCTTATCAACAAATTAAAATCTAAACCAGCCAATCACTAACAACCTAACCCAGCACTCAATATATATATATATATATATATATATATAATTAACTTATCACAAAAAAAAAATCCAAATCTTCCAATATAAACTCACGAAAATCTTCCGCATGACCCCCAAACCGATATCATCTATCCCTCTACCATCTATTTAAAAAACCCACCATCACCACAATAATAGCACAAATTCGACAAAGCTTCATCTCTACATCAAAAATTCCACAAAGAAAATATCTTGCAAGCTTTCGGGAAAGAAGCGATGGGTCTGATTTTTAGACCACATGGCTCAGCGAGCCCCTCAGTCTTTGCGAAAATATATCCGATTCTGAGGGCTCGATGGGTCGGGTGTTTTAACACTCAATCCCTTTCACACAATCGCAATTAAATCTGTAACGTGAGCAATCCGATGATCTGCAACTTGTCTCTTTCGATATAATTTATAATCTCTTAAAGCTATGAATCATAATATTTTTATAAGAACATTTTATTTTTGTATCAAATGAAAAAATCTAGAATTTTATTAATTACTGCAATATATAACAGTGATTGAATGGTGAGACTTAACTCAAAAGATTTTTTTTAGAGCTCCCTCATCTTTTCGTTGTTTAGCAAGCGAGCTCTTATAGTTTAATTTGTAGTTATTTCGTGCTGCGTATCATAATATTTTGGAAGTACTCTTACATATGTTTTTTTTTAATTCAGAATTGTTATGGTTTTCATTACTTTTCTAGCTGGAGTTGAAGCTCGATGCATGCTTGTCCTTTCGAGTTCTTGACAACAATTATGTTTGTATTTAAACTCAAATTTCGACGACAACCTTTTTACTCTTCTTTAGCTATATTTACTCTTCTTTAGTCGCAATGTAATTTGAAAACAACTTTAGCTCTTATTATGTTCAACTTTGTATCAAGATTTTATTAATTGATTCATCTGTTTCCATATATGCCTTTATCATTTACATGGCCTTTCTCAACGATTTGATCTATGTTATTAGCTTTGCCTCTGATTCTTCTCTTTTAATTATTTCACAATTCTTACCCCTCATCACGTTCAATATTTTCAACTTTCTATCCACTCGATCAAATCAAATGTTTCTTGATCTCATTATTTGTCACATGACATGATTCGATAGGAGATTTCTATCACGGAAAAAAGCACGACCAAGTACAGACACACAAGAAATTAACCAAAGATGTATTGTATTGATAATCAAAAGTCATTCAAAATAATCTTAATCCATTACATTTTGTTTTTTTAAAACGATAATGAATACAAAGTAAACATAAAAAATCCCAACCTAAGTACGATAATATTTCAACAACCAAAGGGGGGGAGGGGGTGGTGGGAGAAAGAAAAAAAAAATCAAAGATAAACACATCAAATATAAGTATCTAAATCCTAGCAAAAACTTATTTGTATAAAATGTTCATGGTTTTTTTTTGCGGCACACCGTTCTTGTCAGTTATCAAAATCCTTAAACCTTTTCTAGATGTTACTCTTGAAACTGCGACGTAAAGCTGGCCGTGAGAGAAGACATGTTTTGGTAAATACATACCAACTCTTTCCAATGTTGTCCTTGGCTCTTGTTAATATTCATTGCAAAAGGCGAGCGTGACGGGGAACTATCTACGACGCATCCGGAATGGGAATCGTGCATCTACCGGTGTAACAAACATCCTTGGAATTAACACCCTCTCGTCAACATCATCAACAAAATTACCAGTAATCACCCTAGCCTCGATAACATGATTTTCCAGTTGAGTCACTATCAATCGTGTTCCATTGCACAAACCACTCTTGGGATCAATGTTTATAAACAACATGATAGGGGCCCCGACCTTTAAAACCAATTCATGATTGGACATACCGGAAATCTTAATACTGTTTAAGAACTCCTGCGTGTAAACCATAGCGTATGCGTCACTCGTGTCGGAAGGCTCGATACTATCAGCATTTAAAAAAGTTCTCCGCTCACCTAAATGTTAATCAATCGCAAACATAAGCAAAATTAATAAAATGGAGAAGTGATAATTATGAATATATGCTAAATTTTGGAAGACCGTACCCGGTAAATGCGATAGCATGTATGCATTAATGACCTCCACATCCAAATTCTGAGGACTTAATATAGCTCTATCTCTGAAGAATTTTGCATCCGTATTGGTGGCAAACGATTCACCATATATCTCTTCTACTATAGAGCGAACAGGATTGTCACAATTAAGAATCAATAAATCCTCCAGTATTTCGATCTCAACTTCGCCAATATTAGGCTCGTTGATCTTACCATCACCAACATCCAAAATCCATTCAGAGAAGGACCTAATATCGTTAGCATCGTGATCACTAAGACCCGAGTGCAGCCGCATATTTCTTGTAAGCCTCAGAACTTTACAACTATGCCAAGGAGCTGATGAATTTAGCGCAGCCATACCTGTCTCTGCCCTAGACGCATCTGGTATCACCGGCAAAACCTGCCTAAAATCACCGCCAAAAACTATAACCTTTCTGCCGAAGGGATTTTTACACTTCAATATATCACACATGCTTCTGTGCAATGTTTCGAAATAAAATTTGCTCATCATCGGGGCCTCATCCCAAATTATCAATCGAGTTTCTTTGATAAACTCTGCCAAATATAATCCAGATTTCATGGAGCACGTCGTATGATTGTTTACATTTATAGGAATGCCAAATCTAGAATGTGCTGTTCGACCACTCTGTAAGAGCAACGACGCAATCCCACTCGATGCTACATTTAGAACGACTTCACCTTTCGAACGTAAAGCAGCTCATAGGACACTCCAGAGAAAGGTTTTTCCAGTTCCACCAAATCCATAGACGAAAAAACTCCACCAACGTCGCGATTAACTGCATCTAATATCTCGTTATAAATACTCAGTTGTTCATCTGTTATCATTGACATTAGCTCTTTGTGCCTTTCTCGCAGTTGGTCACGATCATAACTCTTCTCGTCACACAATAATGTATTCTTGTATTTATCGATCTCGATATCATCTGGGCATGACATCTTTTTGAAGTTAGACAAGGAATTACCACTTGCGCGCAAGAGCTTCTCAATCTCCGCTAATGTGAATTTTTTCACCTCTTCATCGGACAAAACCACGTCTATAAAACCACGAAATATTATAATTAGTCATCCAAATTTCATTAAGAGGAAAAACGTTCAGTCTAAACTAATTAAACATTCACTAACCTTGTTTCTTGCGTAACTTCTTTTGCTGGTATAAAATATCGTCTGATAGCATTTCCCAAGTTGCGTCCCAAACATTTAGGACCGAACCAATGCTATTCGAAAGCAACATTATAACAAACAACTTGCGGATGAACCGTCCGGAACTCCGATAACTCGCTTCCTTGATTGCTTCGATGTATTCCTTATCATCGTCTAACAAACCCAATGCATAGCAAGCATCCTTGAACGTTGTGTATAGAGCATACCGCGCACTGTTCTTATATCCTCAAAACATGTAGGACCCTTTACAATGTTAAGCAAAACCCTCAAATAGTACATCTGCCCTAACGTAGGTGGCACGTACGTAATTCGGCCAATAACTTTTCCTTTTTGTCTCAGCGCCCATGATTTAGTCTTCACATTCCAAACAAACTTAGTGGGAAAATCGGCATAAGTAAGATCTCTTCCATCAGTGTACAAACTATTGTACTCCATCCACGCCAAGAATTTGGACCTACCAACGGACATGCGATTTAGCACATCCTCAACAGGATCGTTCGCGTTATACACGAGAAGCTGCTGATTAGGAGGATGGAATGAAAGCTTTTCCACAGCAGTCGTACGGAACTGAATCGGGAAAGCTAGAATACGTCATGTAGCTTCACAGGCGGACACATACCTGAAAGGAGAAAAAAAAATCTCATTATTTTAGATGATGAGAATATCAATTAGTTTTTTTTTTTTTTATCTCATTTCATATTATTCGGAGTTTAATTAACAAAAAATAATAACATAATTGATTTTCATAACAAAACTCAGCAGATTCTATGTATACCTTTTATATTTTCAAAAAAAACTTGAAAAAAACTAAACACGCAAGATCGGTAAACTGAAATGTCTTGCAACTATAATGCTTTAAAAAAAAATAAAAAAAATAGTTCTCTCTTCCGGATTACGAAAAAAAAAGATAAATCATAATTTACAGGATAAAAGAAAAAGAATCAAACCTGCAACTATAATGCTCTTTAATTTCGTCCTCCTTATCGCCTTCTGCGATACCAGCTCTCACATAGTCAGATCCCTTTGTTATGTATTTAAACAAATACTTTATGGAGCGTGATTGGTTGCACCATTCAACATTAATATGTGCTCGATGACGAATCAATAAATCTTTGTTATATGGAATAACATATCTGTTATCGCATTCAATTCCTTTCTTATTGATCGTCTTATCATCTTTCTGTCTCCGGTATATGGATAACCACCGTCATCAACAGTTGTTTTCGCGCTAAAAGGTTTGGGAAAGAACTTGGAACACTTACCGCTAATCATGCAAGGACTGCTTGGATTAGCATTTCCACATGGCCCGTGTAACATAACGTCACCAACGATCTCGTATAAAAGAGGTTCTTTTGCTTTATCAGGAATCTCAACACTAATAAACTTGTCAATATCGTCTCACGTCCTTAGTTTTGATTATTGATGGAGAAAAAGAACAATATGTGCATGTGGCAATCCTCTTTTTTGAAACTCTATAGTGTATAAGGCTGCATACATAAAATTTGAAAACATAAGTATAAACTTGTAAATTATAAAACTGACATGTAGCAATTTTTTTTTTCAAAAATTATAATGTTACCAGCATTTGCTACACCGAATGTCTCCTCTTTAGTCAAAATATGCTACACCGAATAACCTTCCCAATAATGGAATTTGTGAACATTGACAACCCGACCAATCAATTCTAAAAAAAGAAAAATCGTTAATAAATTTTTCCCAAATCTCAAATAAAAAATAAAACTTATAAATAAACGAAATTCACGTAATAAAAAAAAACTAAACCAACTAAGAAATCATCACTGTATGATCGATCCAGGATCCTTTGAAAATCAACAAACTCGAAAAAATTCCTTCCACATGGGTGAATAAGTTGGTATACGATAGTCATAGAATGCAAGAATATCTTACAAAGATGTGAAGTTGTTATAAAACATTCACCTTCACGACAAACCTCAAATCCTTGGATTTTAATCCAAATCCCTTCATACAACCGGTACTTAAATAAATCATAACAGAGATTAGGGACAGTGGCGTGTATCTTCTAACCCTGAAAAATAAAATTAAAAAGGAGAAAAAGTGTTAAATATACACATCAACAAACGACATTTTTAACACAGACGAAAACGATAACCAAAAAAAAAAAAAAAAAAAATTACGAACCTGCTCATCATACAATACGACTCCTAAACGTTTTCTAGTTGGATGTGAATTATGCGTCCAAACACGCAACACCTTCACGTAAATTACTGACTCCTTCATCCCATGAGTCAAACGCGGGACACCTAAAAGACGTGGATCCCTGCCTGAAGGCCATGCAGGAGGTTCCAAACACGGTGAGTTATCCACGTTCCACATCATCAGCAATCTCACTATCTATATCAAACAGTCTACGATATGATGGGTGCGTTCACTCACAAGGAGAAGCTTAACAAATATACCATGTTTAAGTTCCGTTGGAGTACCGGGATAAGCAAGACTAACAATATAAAGACTATCGCTCGAGAGGATAGAACCCACACTACGTCCTCGGAGTAGAAAACAAACTTGGAGTCACACTATCATCACCCAACCCACCGTCTAAAAGCGGATCATAGTCACAGTCTTCGTCAGAACCAGAAGGAACATTATCACTTTCAGAACCATAATTTCAGAACTACCATTTTCTTCTTCAAGATCATCGAGATCAGCATCATCATCATCATCTTCCTCACCATCACAATTAAAATCAGTATCGTATCATCACCATTGCCATCAGATCCTTCACAATCATCATTGTCAAGATGATGATGATGATGATCATCATCATCGTCATCATCATCATCATCATCACTTTCATCTTCCTCACCACTACAACCAAAATCAGTATCCGTTTCGTCACCATCGCCATCGGATCCTCCACAATCACCATCGTCAAGATCAGCATCATCATCATCATTATCACCTTTCTCACCACCACACACAGATCCTTCCCAAATTAAAAGTGCACAGACGTTTAACCAATAATAAAAACAAGTAAACAAACCACAACATTGAATCCGAGACTACTCGAATATAAAATTTATACGATAGTCAAAGGGGAGAAAACACTAAAATAAAATGTACATCACAAAGACGATGAGGATGCACGATTTTGTAGATAAGTATTTTTTATATATATATATGGTTTCAAAGTCTATAGTTTCTCAATTTTTTTTAAAACCGAATTTAGATTATCTAATTAAGGGAATAAATTAATGTTATATTACCTCTTGACCCAACCAAAGTATGCAAAGCACAAGGCGGAAGACCTAATTTACTGTCTTAAATACAAACAAAGTAATTAAGAGAAGTCAGATTAAGCGATTGATGGTTTGGTTTCGCGATATGTAAAAATTTACTTGACATTGAACATATTGATTGGCTATATATGGTCGAGTCATTGTTAATTTTTACTTACCAGTACCCTTAGAGAGGACCTACGAGACGGTATAGGTACGAAGCGTCTCAAGAGGAAGGCGATCACCAGCATGATCGTAACCAAACAGTTCATAAGCTGACATAAGCAACGGGAGTTGAGAACGAAAACCACAAAACACCATCAGAGCTAATCAGCAAACAAAACAGAAAAGAAAATCAATACATATAGTAAACATTTACTAATACTCGCGACTAAAGAAGAGTCTATATGCATCTAAGAAAATAAATCGAGATTCGACACAAACTAAAGGTTGTGAATCCTACCGATAAACCCTAATCCAATATTAAACGATCACGACCCTGTTTCGTAGAGAAAGAATAAACAGAGGTCTCATATATCTAATAACTATATATATTAGGGTTCCAAACCAAAACCACAAGCAATAGAATATTCTACTTTTTTTCAACTAATCTTTAGGCGCCACTTATTGTATAACATTCAATTTAGATAAGCTTATGGTTGTCATTATCATTAGCATTATATAAACATAATATATTTATTTACAATTATCGATCTAACATATTCGTTCGCCATTTTTTTTTTTATGAAAAAGAAGCCGGTTAACCATAGTATATAAACACATTACATTTTTGGTACAATCGTGGATTGGTCTGATTCGATTTGCTATTATTTTGAAATCTTAAAATTGGTTTATCGCTTGGATTTATATTTTTCTTTTTTGTTTGCTCGTGGATTGGTCTGGTTCGGTTTGTTATTCATCATTACGTATAGACGCATATGTAGTTTTGGTTCGATTTATTATACATCATTTTGTGGTTACGATATCTTTGTATTTGTTCTACAATTTTGGTTGTCGATTACTATCCGGTCGGTTTGGTATGAGACCTAAATCATGGATCGGTTTGGTATGAGGCCTAAATCGTGGATTGGTCTGATTCGATTTGCTATTAATTTGAAATCTTAAAATTGGTTTATCGCTTGGATTTATATTTTCTTTTTTGTTTGCTTGTGGATTGGTCTAGTTCAGTTTGTTATTCATTATTACGTATAGACGCATATGTAGTTTTGGTTCGGTTTATTATACATCATTTAGCGGTTACAATATCTTCGTTTTTGTTCTACAATTTTGGTTGTCGATTACTATCCGATCGGTTTGGTATGGGACCTAATTCATTTTTCCCGGTTTGAAGACGGATTGATTTCCTGGTTTCTTCTTTAAAAAAAAAAAAAAGCGACAAGCGAAAAACCAAAATTTAGATTTGAAATAAACCAAGTGATTAAGTTAAACCGAGATGTGGTCTGATTTAAGTGGCAAAGATACGAACGAATGAAAATATGACACATAATATCATAAATAATCGATTGAGGGCAGTAATGTCATTTGGCGGCCGAGAATCGATATGAGGCCGCCACATCAGATTATGACTTCACAAATAATATCTTCGTTTTTGTTCTACAATTTTGGTTGTCGATTACTATCCGATCGGTTTGGTATGGGACCTAATTCATTTTTCCCGGTTTGAAGACGGATTGATTTCCTGGTTTCTTCTTTAAAAAAAAAAAAAAGCGACAAGCGAAAAACCAAAATTTAGATTTGAAATAAACCAAGTGATTAAGTTAAACCGAGATGTGGTCTGATTTAAGTGGCAAAGATACGAACGAATGAAAATATGACACATAATATCATAAATAATCGATTGAGGGCAGTAATGTCATTTGGCGGCCGAGAATTGATATGAGGCCGCCACATCAGATTATGACTTCACAAATAATATAATGATGGGTTATGTTTAACCTGCCAGCCGGTTTGTGGTTTTAATGACGGTTTTGTGTCTTATTTTATAATCGTTTGCATTCTGATGACAAAGAGAAAGAGCAACTTTTCATAAGCTTATCGTTCTTTTGGTCAACCGTTCCTAAGCTCTTGCCCATCGAAGTAGCGAAGCTAATTCGCCTATAAGGCTATAAGCTTGTCACCAGCCTCAAACGAGTATAACGCAATGGATTTTCAACCATTCGAGCAATCAGACGGCAATGCATATCTCGACGCTATTTATCCCACGTAATCTTCGCACTTCATTAAATATTTAAGTTTGTAGAAAATAACTAGTAACAGCAAACCAAAACTTAAGATCAATATTGATTGTTAGTGCGATAAATTAAATCACAAATATAACTTTTATCGATTAATCAATGTAGTTAGCAAAAAAATTGTTTTTGCTAAAGATGTAGCTAGGAAAATTTATTATATCTAGTACTAAAAACCAAAACGTTATTGTTATGATAACAAAATACTTCTACTTTTTTTTTTTGCTAATGTATTTATTCTAGTTTAGTGTAATCTAAGAACAAATTTCCTTGAAATTAAGTTGTAAACTTGTAAAAAGTTATACTGGTAGTCTATAATTGAAATAAATCTTGTAGGTTTCGTCGAATCCGAAGTTTTTATTTCACTTAATCTGTAGATTTTTGTTCATTTCAAACAATATAAATTGAAGTCAAAAATCATAACCAAATGCTCTTGGCCTAGTGGTAATAGCTAAATTGGCTGGGATGGGTATGTGCCTTCTAGGGGCGGATCTACTGTTCATATGGTGGGGGCAGGTGCCCCCAATGTTTTTTCAAATTTTAATATAATTTTAACTAATTTTTTTTGTTGTCCCCACTAAAAATTGTAATTATGCCCCCATTGTTTTTGGTTCATGGGCTGAACTAAAAAAAATATTAAAGATCAAAACATTAAAACCCAAATTAAATCAATTAATATAATAATGAAAATCTGATTAATCCACAAGTCCATACATTATTTTTCTTTATTTGATCAAGAAACCATTATTTTTTTTTCTTTCTTGTCGCCAACCACTATGTTTTTAATGGCTTTTTAAAAATTATTTCTTTTTTTCTAATTTATTTATTTGTTTATTTTTAACATCTTTTTCTCTAGGTTATTATTTGTACGTCTATATACATTTTTTTGTTTAGTGTGAGTTTTTTATTTATAAAATTTTATTAAGTATTTGATGTTAGTTGTTTTTATGAGTTTTCAATTAGTTTACATAGATGGCAAGATATCAATTGGATTATTAGTAATTGAAAAATAATGACAAGTCTAGTTAGTTTATTTTTACTGCAAAAAAATAAGAGAAAATAAAAATTGTTTTATTTGATTCTTATTTATTTTGTCATATGAAAAACATTGATTTCATGAAATAAAAACCAGAGTTTGAAACAAAGAAAACATAGACATAGACTGAGCAAGCTCAAACATAAAAGAACATCAAATCATAAAAATTGTTTTATTTGCTTCTAATGACAATAAAAATGTTTTTTTAAAATAATAAATAAACGTAAATTAATATGTTATTTTGGTTTTATTATAACACTATTTTTATTTTATTTTTTTGCCCCCACTCAAAATAGTTTCTAGATCCGCCACTGGTATCTTCCCCCTGGATTCGAGTGCGCTTGACCACCAATGCTCTGCTTTACTCATGGGCGTGCACCGACTCGTTGGACCTCTGGAAGATTAGTCTGGACCTAGAAAACCTAATATCACTCCTAAATTAAAAAAAAAAAAAATCACTTTCGAATCAAACTTAGTTTAAGATTTAAGAATACAGCTGGATGAATAAATGCCATCCCGAAAAAGAATTAAGGGTTGACTTCCTATTTTTAAATTTTTTATTTATTTAGTTTTATTTTTAATTATTACACTTCAGATATCGTATTCGTAAAGCCAAAAGTAATATCGGGATCAGAGCTTACCATAGATCTAGATTTAAGGCTGCGCAATCAAAGTTATATCTTCACAAAAAGATATGCCTATTGAACGACGATGATAAAATAAGTAACGGGTTATAATAATGATCAAATATGCGAAAAATAACAATATAAAGAGGATTCAACTTCGGGAAAAAAGAAAGAAAGAGGATTCAACTTCGTAAATGTGAAGGAATTGAGAGAAATTAGGGAAGCAGAGGTCGACACGTAAGTAGAAAGCATGTGTTCTCCCGTGCGTGTGGCCCTTAATCTTGGCGTTAATCTATCTTACTATCTAATGATTTTTATATAATCGATGCTCTTAACGGTCACTAATCTACATACGTACTTTCAGTTGACAGATAACTTTTTAATTAGCCATGAAAACTAATTTTTTAACGAAGGAAAAGTTCCCAGCTAATCCAATGATCATACCCATTAGATCTCAACATGCACGAAAACAAAAGCTATCAAACAGTGGACAACAACAGCAAAAAAAAGCTATCTAACAAGATGCTAGATAAGCAGATTATGTGTTACAAAATATATGAATTATAACTTTATAAGACAATTGAAACTATGAACTAATTATATTTTTAAGCTTGTATATTTGCAGGTAAAAAAGTAGTTTGATTTAGCGCGCTTAATTATAACTTAGCACATGGATAAACAAATGATAATAATAAGTATAATGTGTGTACCGACGCTTTGAACTTTGAAGTGTTGAAATGATAGGGTGTAGAAGAGAGTGCAAGTGATCAAATGTTGCGATGCTTTGTTTAATAAGAATTTTATTGCTGTCTTGCGTTTCACGATGATAAGATGCAGATGCGGAGAATGTAAGTGACTACCATCATATCATCTACTGTACACACTTATATAATATGATTGCCCTACGTTATTATTTTTATAAGCTATAACATAAAAAAATTTATAAGAGAATGAATGATTTGTAGGATAAAATAGTTAGTAAAGTTATATATAAAAAAAATTATAAAATTTTATCTCGATTGTCAGTTCACCAAAACGATTGCATTCAATAATAATCTTAAATGGATTGGTCTTAATCAGGGTGTTAGTTTTGCTAATTTTTAGATGTATAATATGAAAACTCATCTAAGTTTATAAAAAAACTAAAGAGCTAGTTACAATTATTATTTTGATTCAGTCCATAGGTAGTATGAGACAAAAATTTCAGGTCGAATCAATTAGAATATCTTAAAGAAACTAATCCAATCGTTTACCAAAACTTGGATTATCAAATGATTGAATAATAACATTAGTAAAACAAATTTGAAGTACCAAATTCGAAGGTAACTTGATGAAGAAGAAACGGAAAAGGAGACGCACGGCTCGGCAACCGCCCACGTTTACTTTTTAACCCTTCACACACATTTATCGATGCGTCTCTACTTCCACACACACATGCTCTTCTTCACCTCTACATACACACATGCATACGCCTATACATACTATATATATATAGTTACATGTACTCGAATACACACCAAGTGCCCACTTGTTAGATTCTCCAATCTTTCACACCAATTCCTAAAACAGTACATGAAAAATGTTGCCGTACATTGGACACAACAGCTACCAGAACCAGTTTCCGTCGGCGGAGATTGAAATTCCGGCGAAATGGAAGCTTTCGTACGGACACGAGGAGACTGCTCCTCCTTGTCCTCGTTGTGCATCTTCCAATACCAAGTTTTGTTATTACAACAACTACAGCTTGTCTCAGCCTAGATACTTCTGCAAAGGTTGCCGTCGTTACTGGACCAAAGGGGGCTCTCTCCGTAACATTCCTGTCGGCGGAGGCTGTCGCAAGAGAAGCCGCAGCAGACAGAACAGTCACAAAAGGTTTGGTCGGAACGAGAATAGGCCTGATGGTCTTATTAACCAAGATGATGGCTTCCAGTCCAGCTCTGCTGGTTCCGATATTGATTTGGCTGCGGTTTTCGCGCAGTATGTGACTGATCGGAGCCCTTCTAGTACAGATAACACTACGGGATCCGATCAAGATTCACCGGTAACAACAACCAGTCATGCTTTAGATTCCTTGAATTGGGATATCTGCCAAGAAACCGATGCGAATCTTGGATTCTACGGGGAATTCAACAATCTAACCCAGAAGATCCAAGAAGATCAACGAGGGTTTGGTCAGTTTCTCCAAGAAGATCAAGAGGAGGCCTTCGAGTTCCAGGGTTTACTTGATGACAAAGAGATTCAAGAGATCCTGGAATGCTCATTCTCAGAGGAGCCAGACCAGTTAATTTCTCAGGGGAGCTTCATGATCAATTGTGATAACTGGAGTTCAACAGATCTTACCAAGTTCGGGATTTGACCAGGAACATCGTTTCTTTCTTTTTATCACATATACTTAATTTTATTAAATACAGAAAACGTGCTATTTACACTAAAACTCATTCTTAGATTGTTCATGAATTTATATCATACATGAACGATCCCACGAAATAGGATCCGTGGACTAGATTACTTGTATATTAATCTTGAATAATAGATACAACTTACACTTTCTATATATGTTGTTATGGTGGCCAGGCTTTTATAGTTCTTCTGCTTTGCCTTCTCCTCTCCTTTCAGTTTTGATTTTGGAACAAACCTGTAAGATTCATAAATCCACAGTATTGATATATGCTAAAAAGATAAATCTTGACAGTTCTTCTTCTGGTTCTGGTAAACAAGAAAGGAAGTTTAGAGTTTGCACCTATATCGAAACAGAAACTATAATTAACAGATTACATCAATCTTTTGTTGGTTCTGACATACTACGGACCTGAGTTTATGGAACATAATTAGTATAAACCAAGGAGCTCGCCTGAAAAAAATGCTGTACGGCTGTTTGTAAGTACAATCAATGTCTTCGCTCACGATTCTGTTCCTGGATGCCACTTTATGCTGCAACCGAAACTATAATAGATACCAAATGCAGGGTCTCAGTTGGTCATCAAAGGCCATAGGCAAGAAAGAATTGAAGAAAAGTGTATCAAATTTGAGTGTACCTTGGCTTTTGATTTGATGGTATTGGTTGACAGCTAAGGACAAGATCAATCGCCAGGCTTAGATCCCTATGCAAATATTTCATGTTAGGTTTGCCTATATAAAATAACAACTTCTCTGAAAGATGTTAAAAGTAGTAACATAGATAACAAACCTCCCAGTTACTGGTATGTTATTGCTAGGCCGGGAATCATCAAATTGGCCGTGATAGACCAGCTCAAATGGCCTACGACCATCCTGCTCCATTTGACAGGCGAAAGCAAGATAAGATAGAGTTGATAAACAAGTCGCAATTTTCATGATTTAACTACTCCCAACCCAACAAATGGCTATCTTGAGCATATATCCATAATACTATATTTCAAATAGAGCTTTGTGAGTTTACGTGCTTTAGCAGAACAAATTCACATGAATACCCAACAAAACAGTAGACAGCTTTCCTGCTACTTACTGATCTTCTGTCATAATATATGACCACAAATTACCTTCTTATATAAGAAAAACTCAGGGGTACAGACAGCTCCAAATTCCTTTGCAACCTCTTGTGACTGAGGTAAGAGAGAAAATGTCTTCAGAATTTGACTAAAATTGACTAACAATGCTCAACAAAGAATAGAAAAAGCATTGAAGAGACAAAGGATACCTCATCATATAAGTAGGGAAATGGATACTTGAAAGCTTTTGCATCTTCTGCCATGAACTCAGGCCCATCCTGTGAAAGGAAATGAAGTGGAACAACCTTATAGAAACCTCATCCCAACAATAATCACTGACACTAGAGGAGTCACAAACACAAACCTGAGGATGTGTTACTACAGAATTTGAAGAGATTGCAACAACAGCAAGACCTTTCTGCACAGCCAGACAGTTAAAAATTACCCTCCCTCTATTAGATATTCTTCTATAGCCAAGATTCCATCACATAATGAGTCGAGCTATGGAAAGAAGAAAATGTTTGGTACCTTCATATAGAAATTGGAGAGCTTTACAATGTCTTTCTTCAAGTGAATCACAAACGGGCAATGATTGCAGATGAACATAACCTAACAGTATATACCAATTACAAACGCTAAGAAAAGTTGAAAAGGTTTCTAAACAAAGAGATGAAGATACTCACCAGTAGACACGGATACAACTCAAAATCATCTAGTTTCCATAAATTTCCAGTGAGCGGCTCCGGAAGCTAAACACAAACATTTTTAAGATTAGAAATTCCTCGTCATTCGTCTCCAGTGACGTGAACAATTACACTCTTACCTCGAAACTGGGAGCCCTAACTCCTAAATTTACTCCGCCTGATTCAGTTCTGGCGGCACGAACCACGACGCGCCTCGGCGATGGTGCAATGACTCTCCGCTGCAGATAACTGAGGTCCAACCTTTTCGACGGCGAGAATCGCCGGGAAGAGATTGCAAATGCGCTTCGTGAAGGAACTAGATACGAAGCTCCGTATGCCACGGCGGTTATGGCGGTAGAGGCAGCCATTGTTTGTAGTCTCGAAGTTTCTTCAAAATTCTTCCCGGAGCCACAAATCACCACGCGTCGGTATCTTTGGACATATGTACATTGTGGGCGGCCCAATAAATGAGCCCAAAGTGAAAAATCTCTATAATATTATTTAAAAATACATTTTTAAAAATCTCTATAATTTATATTTTATGTACTTTATGGAATTTGAATTTCATATAAATAAAGATTAGATAAAAAAAAGAAAAGAAAATGAACTTTGTAATTTATTACATGAAATGCCATTACAAAAAAAAAAGATAATTGAAATAGGAAATGATATAATTGTCTTTTAAAATTATTGATGAAAATATGAAAAATATTTATTTCTTATTAAAGAGGATATTTACTATTTTTTATAATTATCATGATATTATTAAATAAAAATCAATCCATACATATTCAAAAAAAATATATTCGAGATCTTGCAATATTTTTCACATTATTATATTTTATTTGAATATATATCAAAACAAAAGTTTGAAAAGATATTTTACTTATTTTATAATGAGTTAGACACGAAAAAATTGATTTTGTAAGAGTTTGTGGACTGACTACAAAAACCATAGTCATTAAGCAGTGCATATTAGAGTTAAGTTTTCAAGATTATAGATTTTTGCGGGTTAACCCAAATAATATTTTAGTTAATTGCAAAACGGGTTAAGGAGATATGTTAGTCCGGCTTGACAATTCTATATATAATCATTAATTAGACATATTATAAAAGTCAGATAAATTTCTTTTTTCTTAATTTTAAAACAATTTGTAAAAAAAAATTATTCCGCGCTATATAGTTAGTGCGGGTTGAATCCTAGTATATTTTGTTTCTAATGATCTTAGAGGTGATGTTAGTAGGTCTTTTGATTTGAAATCAACTTGCAATAAATATGCGGAATATAAATCACGACCATGACGAAAATTTACATAACAGTACTAGTAAAATGTAAAACACTACAAGAAAACATGCACATTTTCGACGGCATTTCCGACGGCCTTCGACCCGTCGGAATTTTCCGACGGAATACCGAAGGAATAGTGAGGAAATTATGGCGAATATAAGTTTCTCGGAAATCGGTCGGAAACTTCCGACGGATCGAGAGTCGTCGGAAATCCGTCAGAAAATTCGTCGGTATTCCCTCGCAAATCTGTCGGAATTATATTCGACCGGTATTCCCTCGAAAATCGGTCGGAAAATTCCGACCGTTTAAGGCCGTCGGGAATCGGTGGGGAATTTCCTATCGATTTCCGAGGGATAAAAAGCCGTCGGAAATTTCTGAGGGATTTCCAACGGACTCAGACAGTTTCAGTTTTAGCCGAGACAATTTAGAATCCCCGGCTAAAACCTGAAACTATCTCGGCTAAAACTGAAACTGTCTAAATCCGTCGGAAATCCCTCGGAAATTTCCCACGAATTTTTGATGGATTTAGACAGTTTCAGTTTTAGCCGGGGATTCTAAATTGTCTCGGCTAAAACTAAAACTGACTAAATCTGTTTAGGGTAATAAACCTCGAATTTACCGGATTTTTAACATGTTTGGTCTTGATAAATGTAGAAGTACCAAATTTACACTACTTTCTGTGAAATATTGTTAAGAATCAAGCATTTTGAAAGTATCAAGCATTTTTACAAATTTACACAAGTGTTCTTAGATGTTCTATGTATTTTTATGAAAGGTTGAACTCGTTCATCGATCGATTGTTACGAAATCCAAAATAACTTGTTTTATTTGGTTTTCAAAAGATTTTCTTATTAGTATGTAACACTAATGGTTATTAAAGACTAAATTTTATGAAATCTTCAAAATCTAAACCGTATACCCTAAACCCATCGGAAATCCCTAGGAAATTTCCGAGGGATTTCCGACGGACTTTGACATTTAATTGTTTTACATCCGAAAAATGCTAAGTGTAAACCAATAAAATATCAAGATCCGAGGGATTTCCGACGAATTTAGATATTTTATTGTTCAAACCGTATGTGTTGACTGGCCAATGAGAAAACATGCAATTTCAAGGTCCGTCGGAAATTCGGAAATTTCCGACGGATCCTGAAATTTACCCGCGAATTAATACCGCCAAACGAAAAATGATCGAAAATTGAGGCGGTAAATTAATTCGATTTCCAACGGATTTCCGAGGGAAGGCGTCTGTCGGAAATCTTTAATCATATCTTTGCGCTTCGTCTTCTTCTCTTTCACTTTCTTAGCTCTTCTTCTCTCTTCTTCTTCCTCTCCTCTCCTCTCCTCTCCTTCAGCCGTGAAACCTTCTTCTCTCTTCCTTTCCTCTCCTCTCCTCTCCTCTCCTTCTTCTCTCTTCTTTGCACGCCTCCACGCCGCCGCCTCCACCCCGCCGCCGCCGCCATGGAGCAAGGGTTAGATTTTTTTTTTTTTTTGGTTTGATATGTTGTTAGTTTTGGAATTAGGTTAGATTGTGGAATTAGGTTGTTAGATTGTAATTTTTTTGTGGTTTTATGGATTAGATTGGAATAATTTTGTGTTGAATGTTTGATGAATTAGGTTGAATATATTTTTTAGATTTTATTTTTAATTGAATATATTGAATATTAGATTTTAGATAGATTGAATATATTTTTTAAAAATGTTTTT
>PKMM01019885.1:196620-321176 GCA_002933915.1 Eutrema heterophyllum
TTTAATTACCGATTCTTAATTTGTTTTTTTATAGGTTTGGAATATCCGGGAATGACATTAGCAAGTCGGTTTTGAAGATGTTGCACTCCATCCTTAACAAACCGCATCAGAAGTTTTCGGATATTCCGGCAGAGGAAAAAAACATTTGGTTTCGAACGTTTGCGGTAAGTTCTAATTTATTTATTTTTTTTAATATATTTTGAAATTTTTTAACATCTTTAATTATATTTCTTTTGTAGCAATAATTTAATTGGAGGTTGACCATCACAAAAACGGTGGAGACGACATTTTTCAAGGAGGCGTCCACGCAATTCTCGCGCAACATGTTCGAGTGGAAGCAAGTTTGGAGAAATGGTGGAGATAAGCCAAAAGGCTTGAACGTGGATGTGTGGAAGGACTACATCCCATACTGGGAAGAGCCCGAGACCGAAGCTCTCTCTCAGACTAACTCCAAGAACCGGAAGAGTCCTCGAGAAGGGAAGGGACCCGCAGTCCACAACAACGGGCGAAGAGTTTCAAAAAAACTGAAATCGAAATGGTAAGTATTTTGCTGTTTTTAGTTATTTTCAAATATTGTTTTGTAATATATTTTATTATTTACTAACGGTTGTAGTTATTTTCTAGACGGATGAAGACGGCGAAGTTCCGGATCACCTGAAAGTGATGGTGAGGACGCACACTAACAAGAAGACCGGCCAAATTCAAGATCCTGCCATCAGGGAGATCGTCGAGAAGGTGATGAAGGCTTCCCAGGAGATCCTGACCCAGAGATCGCATGACGGCGTCACCGATTCCAACCACCTCACTCCAATCGAGATCAACGAGCTAGTGCTCAGGGTAAGTAATAATTATAAATTATCTTTTCAATTTAGATAATGATATTTTTAATAAAATTTAATGTTTTTGTATTGTTTTTGTTGGAGGTACCCGTTAAAAAAGGTTGTCGGCCAGGGTTGGGTAATATTGCGACCCAATCAACATCTTTTTCGGCCGGTTTCCCGATGGATGAAGACATAATCCGGCAAAACCAAGAGCTCAAGGAGAAGGTCACGACTTTGGAGGACGAGCTCTCGACTCAGAAAACGAAGAGCGGGAAATTATCGGATTTCTTTAAATCGAAGTTCGATGATTTCCCGCCTGATTTATGTTGATTTAGTTTTTTATTGTAATTTTACAACAATTTCTAAAACGTTTAATAATATTTTATAATTTTATAAGATTTTTAAATTTTAATTAATTTTTCATTTTTGTTTTTTAAAAACTATTTAATAAAATAAATTAAATAATTTATTTTATTATTTATAAATTTTTCCTACAAATTCTAATTTCCGACGGATTTGAGGTTTATCACATCAGTTTTAGCCGAGGGAAACCTGAAATTCTCTCGGCTAAAACTGAAACTGTCTGAATCCGTTGGAAATCCCTCTGATATTTCCGAGGGATTTCCGACGGATTTGGAGGATTGACCAAACAACAAGGATCGATCGATCCCTAATCCCTCGATCCCTAATCCCTCGGAAAACCATCGGAATTTCCCTGGACGGAGCGGTCCTCAGAAAACCGTCGGAATTTGCCCAGACGAAATTGATAGTGGATTTTTATTAAGCTCATATCAATTCCTCTATGCTTGTCATTGTAGCATAAGAGGTGTCAATCCATATGGGTTAAGATTAATGCACTAGGAATGCATGAAACTTCTTAAGCTAGAGCAAATGTTTTTGGTTTTTATGTTTTTGAATTAAGAAAGTAAAATGCAAAAAAGAAAACAAAAGATAAAATTGTTGGATCATGGATTAAACTATCAAAAGAGATGATTAACAATCAAATAATGATGACAAAGATTGGATTAAACACTATCCTAGAACATGGAATTCACAAATATGACTAATTCATTCTCATGGCACTAATCACTTCACTAATTACCTAATTGACATAAACTCTCGTTTGCAACTAGATAATCAATGAGCATTAATCTCCAATTCCCTTTAGTTCATTAATCACCCTAGACATCAACTCTCATTGGCAAGGATGTGAAAAGCTAACAATAGTTTTGGTTCAAGCATTTCATCGAACACCTCTCGGGCGTGAAATGCTTAAGCTCTAATTTTGATCTCTCAATCTAAACTAGCCTTAAGATCAACCTATGTGAAGGATCTAACAAGATGCAATCCAAATCATCATCATTCATGACACTAATGCACACAATTTATGTCATTCCTTAGGCCTAGAACACTTAAACAAAATTAATCCACTATCATGGTCTTAATCCCTTTGTTAATCACTTAATCAAGAATCAAATTCTCATTTGTGATTTGATGATTAACAAGCATTAATTACAAGTTCTATTAACCAAAATACACCTTAGACATCCATTCTCATGAGCTAAGATATGTAAATCCCTTATTTTGTTATTTGAGAATTTCATCAAACACTTGGTGTGCATGATTTTCCTTTTGATCTAGATTTAAGTTTCTCAAGCTAAATCTAGCATTAAGGACACTAAATAAGGAAAGAAAGCAAGGATTAAGAACATAAGCAACACAAATCAATCATCAAACCATCCAAATCAAGCGAACCATGATCCAACAAAAAATCTAGAATCTAAAGAACATGAAGAACGAAAGAGAAAAAGACACAAAGATAAAGAAATTGCATAAATAAAAGATAGAGTTGAAGAAATATTCTTTAGAGTGGCATTTGTTATGAAGAGCAATCACAATCCCTCCAAAAGAGAGTTTGGGTCGTGTCCAACCCTTGGAGAAAAAGACTTTTTACAAAAATTAGGTTTAGAAAGTTTAAATAGTCAAATGGGTCAAACTAAGTCAATTCTGGACAAACTGGGTCAACTCTGGTCAATGGCACTTACACCGACGTCACAAGTCGGTATTGCATGTCAGGGCTAAGGACTTTTTCTCCTATTGTCACACCGAGCAGTTACACCGACTTGTGACCTCGGTGTAATCCCCTGAAGCTGCAACACCGATGTCACATGTCTGTGTTGGGCGAATCTGTCTTGGTAGGCGGATATGTCTCTGGTAAATCAGTCATATCTCTCGAACCACACGTCTGAATGACCTGAATCCAACTCCAGTAGACAGCTAACTCCTTCCTCTACAACTCTCATGAAGACTTTGGAGGTTGAATTTGATCGAAAACCCTTCGTCCAGCCACATCTTTGAGACACCTCGGGTGAACTCTTCCTTCTCTTAAGCTCAATAACTCCAATCATCCCAATTGTCTCCAAAACACCTAGAAACACTCCAAATGCATGCAAGACTCACTATAACCTAATGCAAACACCTAATACTCTAATTTAGACCAAAATGCTATAAAAATTATGAAAGACACATGCATGAGACCCGAAACACTAAATAATATGCATGCTAAAATGGGTAAAATATGGGAATATCAACGGACCGGTCCTCGGAATTATCACGGACGAACCGGTACTCGGAAATCCCTCGGAATTATCCCGACGGACGTGTCCTCGGAAATCCGTCGGGTAAAATAGCCCTCGGAAATCCGTCGGAAATTTCTGAGGGATTTCCGACGGATTTTGATTTCCGAGGAGATAGAACCGAATGCCAAAATCCGTCGAAAATCCGTCTGAAATGGCTGTTCCGACGGAATACCGACGGATTTTGCCGTCTGAAATGAGCTGTTTTCTTGTAGTGAAACTACGAAACTTTTGAAAGAAAATTCACCCTCATATTTGGATCTCATTGTAAGTAAGGTAATGAATCTCATATAAAGTTTTTTGCTTGTTTATATATTCATATTTGAAGGATGCTCATCAATTAGATTGCATTGTTGTATGATAATAATTAATACGACTGTATTTTAATATAAATTAGGATTCAATCCGCGTTAGCTATATAACATAGAATAATTTTTTCTTAAAAATTGTTTTGAAATTTAAGAAAAAATAAATTTATCTGAATTTTATAATATGTCTAACTAATGATTATATATAGAACTGTCAACTCGGATTAACATATATACTTAACCCGTTTTGCAATGAACTAAAATATTATTCGGACTAATCCGCAAAAATCTTGAAAACATAATTCTAATATGCACCGATTAATGACTATAGTTTTTGTGGTCAGTTCACAAACTCTTAAAAAAATAATTTTTTTGTGTATAACTATTTATAAAATTAATAAAATATTGTTTCAAACTTTTGTTTTTGTGTTGATATATATTTTAATGGTATATGTTAACTCTTTATAATGGTATTTGTTTTGATATAGAGAAACATTATTGTGGTATTGGGTAAGTTAATTTTGAAACAAATTAACGCTTCAAACGAAAACTAATTTTCAATTAAAACTTTACATTATTATAAGAAATATATATACACATTATAATAAATTTGTATAATGGTGTCAATGATTGGATTCATGAACGAAGAGCTGACACTCCAAACGATTCAAGAAATTGGGAGAAGATTCCTTTTATTTCATCCTTGCATGCCTTTGTGACCAACCAGCTCATCTAAACGCAACCCTAATTAAGCCCATTAATCAATATTATTATTTTTTTCAACTGTTAGTTTAATCGTTCATACCCACATTTTGTTTCTGTTTTTGAATCCCTGGTACACATTGTTTTACGCATTTATGTTTTAAAAGCGTCATTTTGCTAATTTATATCATTCAAATTAATATTCATTATGTTTTTAGGGCCCATGTTTTAAATTTTTTGAAAAATGATTTTGTTATGTACGTATTAAAACTATAACTTATGAATATTTTTTGTTTTACGATTAAATTTGTAAACTTACGTATAATAGCTGAATAAAATTTTAATTGTGTGATATTATCTGTTTTTTTTAATCCACATAAGAGTATATAATTCGGTTATTTCGTGGGTTACCTATCTGAACTTTGATTGAATCGGTTCGACTTACTTTTTATAAGCTCTCAGCGCAAATTATACTCATCTATATATAAATATATAAATATGAGAGTGCTTGAATCCAATCAAGATTATGGTTTATACAATCGGGTCGATTAGAACCGTAAACCAAACTATAGAGGTCAAAAAGTGGGTCACCATCATCATAATAAGGAATCTAAGCGATTAGTCGATTACTGTTTTCATGCCATACCCATATATATATATATAACAAATGAGTTTTATATGGACCATGATGGTCTAATTTGCTGTTGAAGTTTACTTGTCTCCGCTTCTAACCCAAAGCAATAATATTACATTCAATCATATTATAACGAGGAATATCTATACATATTTTATAATATTACAGTTTAATGCCTTTTATTTTATTTTTTAATTCGTCCCTTTATAATGCAACTTGATAATTTAAAGGCAAAGCGATGTTTTGAACTTTGCAGTTTTGTACTACCACACTATATATATATATATGGTCCAGATGTCTTGATTTATAAAGAGAGAGAGAGTAAAAAGAAAGAGGAGATGAAGAGAAAGAGATACGAGATGGAGAAGAAGAAGAAGACAGAGCTTCAAACCGCCATTGAAGAGCTCTCTCTCGTCATAATAACTAAACCTGTCGATAACACTGAAACCACACATATACCCTTGAGGCCTCTTCTCTCCTTCTGCAACTTAATCATCCAAGTTCTTGGTCTCCTCTTTTATTTTTCTTGGAAAATATTAATCTTCATTAGTTAATTGTTTCATTTTTTTAATTTCCCAACGAATCTAAATTGTCTCTAATGTTCATATTGAGCACAACTCGATGATTGTCCTGAGCTGTTTGTGTTTTGGTGTTTGCAGATAAGATAGGACCGACAATGGCTGTTCTTAGACAAGACATCGATCAAAATATTCAGGTAACTAGAGATTATGTAACTTCATGATTATAAAGACAAGACAAGACATTATTAAAAAAAAAAAAACAAGACAAGACCCTTTGTTTTATTTTCATTTCTCTCCTCTTTAATTTGTTGATTGAAACTCATCAACATCGTGTGTACGTAATTACGTATGTATGAATGGTGGGTCTATAATAATATCAATAAATCTATACAAAAAGACTGTTGAACTTTTATGCTGATAAGAACACCCAATAGTTTCATATATATCTCCTCGGTGTTTTATTTCTTTGGGAAAAGATCTCTTCAATAATTCAATTTCAACCTTGTAATCCCTTATTTGGTTGCTTTCATGAGGACTTTAGTCAATTTTGAAATGACTTTCTATAAAATGGCTAATCTCGTCCCCCCCTCCCCCCCTTTTTTTTTTGCATTTCAATTATTCTACATATGTTTTTCTTATTTATTGATTTGGGTGATGTAGAGATTAGAGAAGGTTTCTGAAACAGATCCTTGTGTTTACTCCAATTTGGTTGAGATTCTGAAGAAAGAAATGAAGGAGGGAACATCCAAGATGGTTGCTAGTTGTAGTAAAGCTCTTCTTTGGCTCACTAGGTACATTCTCCTTAATTATCTCTCATAACTTCATCAACTAGTTATAGAATTCTAGTCATATCAAATATGGATAGACAGATGAGTGATTATCTTATCTTAATTACGCATTTATTAAATTCTTAATTATTCAAATTTCTATAATCATCAATCTACTATTTACTAATTAGGCCTTCTTTTTGTTCAAACTAATTAGGCTTTATGACCCTCTTTTGACTATCTTCTATCACATAGGACAATGGATTTTACAGCGGGTTTATTACGATTGTTGTCGAAAGAGATGTCGTCAAAAATGGAAGAACTTGTAGAAGAATGCTATATGGCGACTTTAAAACCGCATCATGGATGGATTGCGTCTGCTGCTTTCAAAGTATACACCATGATCACTCTTCTTCTAGCTATGTCATACTTAAAACATCATTTTCTTGTTACATCCCATCAAATTTTTGGATTTTTTTTATGTTATAAGCATTTAAGCTTATTGATATCGTATTGAATATGTAATAATGAAGGTGTGTTTGAAGCTAGTGCCTGACAATAAGACTTTTATGGACGCGATCGGTGCAAGAGACGAGAGCTATGAGACCCTTAGAGAAGACATTGATACCTTAAGCTCATTGTTGACACCTATTCTCAAAGAAATCTACTTTCTTCTGGTAATTACCATAAGCATATATTTATCTTATTATATACAACTTAAATTCTTTTTTACGCTATCATTTTTTTGGGTTGATATATATTGATCATCGTGCATGGTGCTTCATTTTCTCTTTCAGGAACAATACGGATTGAACAGATTAAGATCGATGTAAAATTAAAGATGGATTCAGAAGTGATCTAATTATTTAATGTTTTCTTTTAAATGATAATTTTTATTTTAGACAAATGTATATATATATATACCTACATATCTAAAAAATAGACAAATGTATATATATATATATCTATATATATATATGTATACCAGTTGTTGTACGATTATTTGTTTAATCATCCGAATGAAGTTAGCTAGATTGTACATATATATCTCTAGAACTGAAATATGAATAGAACTTCTTCTATAGGTTGTCATATGCTTTTAAAGTATACTACTCCACAATAGCAACAAAAAAAAAAAAAAATTCTTTATGAGATAATATATACACTTTACAACGCCAAATATAGTTGAACCGGACCTTCTCACATTTTACTTTGTCCCCTATTCACACCCTCGGACTCTCGTATCTATCGTAGCGTGGAGTAATAATAAGTGAATAATAGGTTTAATGGTTTTTAAAAAAAAAAATTAATTACTGTCGTTCTTAGTAGTATTAAAACATGCGAGATGTGACCAATACGAAAAGTAATCGACTATAAGTCTATAACAAATAACGCCGGCTAAATGATTGATATTTGGTTAAAAGCTGTCGTCACGAATCTATCGATTAACCAAATATAATAACGGACAAGTGGACAACGGTAAGGAAGATATATACAGTGCAATTTCTATTTTAATTCGGGAACAAAGTGGACAAATAAGAGTCGAGAACGTGTCACATCACAAGCTTGATGCTTCATACATCATCAAAAGCATGTTAAATTGTTAATACGTTCTGAAGATTTAAATGTATTAATGAATTGGCAAAACAAATATATGATAACGAAAAGAATATCGAGTATTCACACGAATAAAAGAAAACGTAAATGACATTGGCAAATTGACCTTTGTGATGTACGATGTATTGATGTATCTGGCAATATTAATTCATGGAGAGGGAATAAAACTTACATTCTAAATATTTCAATTATAATATGATGCATTTCATATTGGTAATTCTTACATAAATAAAAACACAATATATCATATGTGACATTTGTCTTACTTTACAACACTCAAGCCATAAAAATAAAATTAAAAATAAAATGTATATATATTTTTCTTAGATTATCTATCATAATCGTCGATATGATCTAAATGAAACAGATCATATCCGTAGTCCCTATAGACAGAGGGCAGTCAGCTTGAGCAGCCTGAGGAGTAGATTCAGCAGAGAGTGGTGGGAGTAGATCTAGGGTTTTGAGTTGAAGGATCCACAGTAGTTAAACAGATCTCTGGCTTACAAGGAGCAGGCAGAGTAGTAGGAGGATGAGGAATGGGGCTGGAAGTAACCCCAATTTCTTTAGCAGCCTCTAAAATTGGAAGAGATTGCTGAGAATGTGGAGGAGAAATAGGAGAAGAGTGAGAAGGAGGAGAAGAAGAGTGGAAAGGGGAAAGAGGGGGGAATTCGGAAGAGTAGGAAAGGAGGGAAGAGTCAGGTGGATCTAGGGGAATGGGAGGGGACAGCTCGCCGGCCGAGGCCGCCGTCGAACTCGCATCGAAAGGACCATTACCGGGGAACCAGCAGTTTGCCATACTTCTCTAATTCTGAAAATTGCATGCAGTTCCAGACATATGTTTGTAATAAGGGTCTAATAATACTATGGACTTGTGGAGATAATCCATTTGCTTCTTTGAATTTTTCAAAAAATAACAACTATTCAAATAACGGTTCAAACCATGAATCTCTCAATATGTAGAAGATCAGATGACAGTTTCTGTTCAAAGGATTTTGAGAAAGTATCTGGTAAAACCTTCGCAAAAAGTTCACGAGATGTTCTATCTCCACCTTTTCGAGGGGTCGTGAAATCCATGGTTGTGGAGGTAAATGAGATATGGAAATCGGAGCTAGTCCTTAATCTCTTCCCTCTTGATTTCTCTATTATCTATGGTACTCTTTTATGTTTTGTAACCAGCTCTATGATTTTAGGATCGTATAGCTATAAACTTTTATTTTTAACAAGAAATACTATTGTGTTCCCTTGTTTTGGTCTTCAGGCTAACAACCCAGCTCCTAAGGGTTCTCTTCCTCAAACTCACATCCCAGCTGCGATGGGCATTCTCCCTCTTCCTCGGGATAAAGCTATCCTTGGCAATACACAAGCAAATATCAAACCAACATGGGTAGAAACAGTCATAAGACACACAAACAAATCTCTTGCGCGTATTGCTGAGACTACCATATCTCCTACTGGAAAACCTCGAGTGTTAATTCCGGATTCAGTCTTCCAAGAGGGAGCCAAACTCCATAAAGATTTCATCATTGGCTCCTTTCTAGGTAAACCTCCTCCATACAGCCAAATCCAAAGTGTGTTGAATTATATATGGGGAAAAAACAGCAAACTTGAGATTCATGTTAACTACTTAACTAGAACTATGCTGGTCCGCCTTCCGAATGATTACATCAGAAAGAAAGTTGTGGAGAAAAGGATGTGGTATATCGGTACCTCTATGTTTCAAGTGGCTCAATGGACTGGTGATGATTCAGCTAGCCATGTCGTTGCTGACCGTATGCAACTATAGGCTCGTCTCAAAGGTGTGCCTTTTGATCTCATTCATAAGAAAGGTCTGTGTTTATTAGTTGGGTTGGTGGGTGAGCCAAAGGAGTCAGATGATTACACAAAAAACCTCACCAATGTAAATGTGGCTAATGTAAAAGTGGAGGTTGACCTCTCTAAACCTCTGCCCACTTCGGTTGAATTTGTAAGAGAAAATGGAATTGTTACTTGCTTGGAAGTTGAGTATCCTTGGATTCCCCCCTCCTGCTCCAACTATAAGACCATAGGTCAAATTATCCGGGACTGCCATGTTCCTATAATCAAAGGAAATAAAAACCCCGGTCGAGAAACCAAGTAACTCAGCTTCCGTAAAGCCCCAACCTAAATTTGTCTACAGAGAAAAAGAGCATAATCCAAGGCCCGGTTCCTCAACAAAAAATTTGATTACAGCAGAGTCTCCTTCTGGCTTGGACTCTCAAGCTCTTGATTTGGTTGTTTCTACCCCCTCATTGGCATCAGGTTCAAAGGTTTTGGAGTTTGTTTCCCCATCTGATGTATCTCCAACCTCTCCTCCACATGTGGATAATGTTCCCCTTGCTCTACCTGCATTACCCCAAAACAATAAAGCTCATCCTTTCTTAACCACCAAACAAAAAAACCACCACAAAAAATCGTTTAAACCAATTTCAACATCCTCTTTCTACCATAAAAAAAAATTATCTGTGCATTTAGCCAAGAAAAACTCTTTTGAGCCTTTGACCCTTCTTTCAAATAACCCATCCTCTTCTTCAACCCTTCCTAAAATCCTTGATCCTTTTATCTCTACTTCTTCTGTCTCTGTTTCTCTCCGTCCCCAAGGGGAGACTCAATAAACCCCTATGAATATTAAAGCCTTTTTTGGAATATCTGAGGCCTAAATGACCCGGATAAAAAAGATAAACCTCTTTCTTCTTGGCTAAGTCAACACCAGCCTATTTTTGGAGCCCTTTTAGAAACTCATGTCAAGGAACCACAACTGAACCAAGTTATGTTACGTACCTGCCCCAACTGGAACTTTTTGTCTAACCACCAGTCTGATTCCAGAGAGAAGGATTGTTGTTATTTGGAAACACCCTGCCAACATAGCTCTTCTCCACCAAACTCGCCAGTTGATCAGTTGTGAAGTAAAGATTACGGGAGGTCACCACTTCATCTTCACTGCTATCTATGCTTCCAATCATGAAAGCGAACGAACTGATCTTTGGGTTGATCTTCTTTGGCTTCACCAATCTTATAGTACTACCAGTTATCCATGGATTATAGCTGGCGATTTCAACCAAATCATTCACCTTGCAGAACATTCCCGACCATATATTAACCATTTATCATCAAGAATGGTGGAATTAAGATATTGCCTTACTCAAATTGATATGTCGGATCTCAGATACTATGGGCCTCTCTTCACATGGTCCAACAAGCAGCATGTGAATCTCATTGCCAAAAAATTGGATAGGCTTCTAGTCAATTCCTCTTGGATCTCAGCTTACCCCAACAGTGCAGCTTCCTTTCTTGCTCTTGATTTTTCAGATCATGTTCCTTGTCTTCTTAACTTTACTTGCCCTCTTCCTTCCTCTGGAACAAAACCATTCAAATTCTTCAACTTCTTAACTTCTCATCTTCGGTTCACTGAAGTGGTCAACTCAGATTGGACTCTATCTGGAATCACCGTTACCAAGCTTACTTCTCTCTGCCTGAAACTCAAAAAGATAAAAAATGCCTCAAAGCATTAAATCGAGAGAATTTTTCAGATATCAAAGGAGAGTGAGTGTTACTAACAATTTAGTTCAGTCTGTGCAGGTCCAAGCGCTTCATCATCCAACCCCAGCTTTGTTCCGACAAGAAAATGAGCTTCATGAAAAATGGACCTTTCTAAGGAGTATTGAGGAGTTATTTTTTAAACAGAGATCGAGAATCCTCTGGCTTAAATCAGGAGATCAAAACACTGCTTTCTTTCATAAAGTAGTAAAGGCAAGATTTTCTTACAATGCAATCTGCTCCTTATCCCTGCCAAATGACCAGATTATCTATGACCCATTAGAGATTTCTCAACTAGCAGTCTCTCATTTCGAAGGCATTCTCGGTCCGACTTCTCTCCCTACTCTCCGATCCAGCTTAAACATGTTGCAATCTCTTACTCCTTACATGTGTAGTGATGCTCTCAAGCAATCCATGGTCTGTTTTCCTACATCTGCTGAAATCTTCTCTACCATCCAGAAAATGAATCCTCACAAATCGCCAGGCCCTGATGGTATGAGCTCCGGTTTCTTCAAAGTTGCTTGGGAAATAGTGGGAAATAACTTCATCTTAGGAGTTTCTCATTATTTCCAGACTGGGTTTATGCCGAGCGCAACAAACTCAACTATCCCCTCTCTGGTTCCCAAGTTTCCTGGTGCATCTCGAATCACTGACTACCATCCTATATCTTGTTGCAACACAGTGTATAAAGTCATCTCCAAGCTGCTAGTCAAGAGATTGAAGCCCATGACCCCAGATTTTGTCCTGAAAAACCAAACAGCTTTTGTTAAAGGAAGACTACTTGTGGAAAACACTCTTTTAGCCTCTGAAATTGTCAATGGCTACCACAAGTCAAAGGGTCCTAAGCGCATTACTATCAAAGTAGATATTGCAAAAACGTTTGACACTATTAGGTGGGAATTCATATTTAACTGCTTATAAGATTTGGAGGTTCCAAATCTATTTCTGCGATGGTTACAAAGTTGCTTCTGCACTCCCTCATTTTCTGTCAGGTTTAATGGAACAATTCATGGTTTCTTTAAGGGAAGAAGAGGTCTGAGGCAGGGAGATCCTTTATCTCCCTACCTCTTTGTTCTGGCCATGAACTACTTATCTCTACTTCTAAACAAAGCTGCTGAAGAGGGAAAATTTGCTTACCATTTCAGATGTGTTGATTCCAAGCTTACTCATCTTTGTTTTGCGAATGATTTGTTGATATTCCTTGAAGGCTTTCTCCTTTCAGTGCAGAATGTCCTTCAAGTTCTTAAGGAGTTTGAGTCTCTTTCTGGTTTAGCCATCAGCTGTGAAAAAACAAGCTTCTTTACTGCGGGTATGACAGACCAAGAGGTTCATATCAACAAGTCTAACTAAAGGCCCTCTTCCAATTAGATATCTAGGCCTACCTCTCACAACAAAAAAGCTCACCCTTATGGACTGTGCTCCATTGCTACATAAAGTAAAGAGTAGACTCACCTCCTGGACTGCCAAATCCTTATCCTTTGCAGGGAGATTGCAGCTCCTAAACTCAGTGATTGCAGGGATTTCCAACTTCTAGTGCTCTTTTTCATTCTGCCAAAGCGCTGCATAACCACTATTAACTCAATGTGTGGTTCTTTCATGTGGACTGGAAACTTGGATAATCATCACAGTGCAAGGGTTGCTTGGGAAACGGTTACTAGAACAAAGGAGGAAGGTGGATTAAGGATTCGAAACTTACAAGACTGGAATACTGCTTGCTCTCTTAAACTCATCTGGATGCTTTTCTTCAAAGCTGGTTCAGTGTGGGTTGCTTGGTTCACTAAAGTGATTCTGTCTGGTAACCTTGGAAACTTCTGGACAATCAAAACAAATTAGAAATTTTCTTGGTTCGCAAACAAATTGATAAAGCAGAGAGAGATTGTTTACCCTTGGATCAAAATGATAGTAGGAAATGGCAAGAAGTGTAGATTCTGGGTTGACAACTGGTCCCCTAGCAACATATTTTGGTAATGAAGGGACTCGACAAGTAGGAATTTCAGCTTTCACTACCTTAGACAAATTGTGGAGACATGGTTGCTGGAGTCTTCCTCTTGCAAATTCAGAGAGACAAGTAAGTATCCAAGCTTTCCTTTCTAGTCTTAAACTATCAGAAGCAGAGGATAACTATGAATGGGATTTGGGTGAAAATACAAGAAGGAATCCTACTACTGGATCTATTTACAGAGCGCTAAGACCTCCCCATACACTGGTACCTTGGAAGAAATTGGTATGGTTCGCCTCATCCATCCCTAAACACATCTTCTTCTCCTGGCTTGTTGTGCTCAACCGTCTGCCAACCAAAGATCGACTCAGAAATTGGGGACTTCACACAGACGCCCATTGTTTGCTCTGCAATTCGGCTTGGGAAGATAGAAATCACCTTTTCTTTGCTTGTAGCTACTCGTGGGATCTGTGGAGAAGAGTAGCTGCTAGATGTTCATTCACAGCTTCTCAGATTTGGGAGGACACCATCGCTGCTCTATATGTTATCACCAGATCACCTGCAAAACAGAAACTTCTCAAATTAGATGGGCAAGCAACTTTATACACAATATGGACTGAGAGGAATCACATATTGCATCGGAATACTTTTAAACACGTTGACTCGCTCTTCACACAGGTGGATTCTATAATCAGAAATCGTGCTTCAAGCCTGCATGACACCAACTCGACTCAAGCTTCGGCGCACCTGCAACTCTGGTTTGCTGGTGCATCTTCTCGGCTGTAATCTTCTCAGTGTTGGCCGTATTTCAAACCCTAATCTTCTGGATTCCCTTTCTGGTGAATTCACGTCTTCCCCTTCTCTACTCTCTCTTCATTACTGCGATCATTGGTTGTCGGTTATGAATAATTATAATTACCATAACCGAAAACCTGGTTTCTATATGGTTGGGTTATAACTAAAGGGTTCAATTGTGGTTCTCGTATTAGGTTTTTTAGGGGTGTTCATTATGTTAAAACAATCTGGGCCTGGCTGGACTTTGTACTCTTTTTTTCTTTTCTGCATTCAATAGTAAACCTTTTAGCAAAAAATAAAACTGCATGTAATTTCTATTTCTTGGTTAAATTTTTATCCCGTGGTAGTTGTATTATGTTGGATATTTTTTCATATAGAATTCTAATTTTGCTTCTTTTCTCAGTTGAGTCTTAAGTTTGATTTTTTTTTAAAAAAGTGATCGGGATTCCAATGAGTATTACATTTTTATGATAAAAAAAATGCTAATACATATCAGAAATTAAGGAAAATGATGATAACGAACCATTTGAAAAAGTAAAGCCCATGACATTGACATGGACCAAGATATGGATATGGCCATATGGGCTTAGAGCGTTCAAGATCTGGACGATCTCCTCCATTTCTCTTCCTCGCTTAGTCGCTCACGTCGACAACATCTTTCCGCTAATTGTCTTAAAATCTTCAAACTTTACCGACGAATAATACCACACTCTCGGTCAACGGATTTGATTCAAAACTCTGCATCTGCAAAGCCCTAGAATTCACCGGAAACTGATATAAATCTCGTGAGTTTTTTCTTTTTGTTTCCTCGTTAATTTCTCCGTCTCGATTCTGGAAAATTTTCACCTGGGTTGTGTTCGAATTTCCTTTAGTTTGTTGTCGAGATATATCTTTGAAGTCAATGATCTGGGTTTGATCAAAGCTGCGTCTTTCTGTTAATTCCCGCTGAAGAAATTTTGATGATCACACGAGCCAGCCTCCCTAAATCTGATCTGGGAATGCTTCATCTCCCTCATTGGTGGTCTCGATCCCTGGGTTTGGTTGTATCATGAATAAATATCCATTTGGGTCGAGTAATCCCAACAAGGTATATTATGCGTACCCAAGAGGTGGTGATTTTGATTTAGAATCAGCAACTGTCAGAAAATCTAGAAAGCCCAAGAATTCGTTTTCGAAAATGTTCAAATCTCTCGGAAATCGCCTTCACCACTTCTGTAAATTGCACCCGATCCTCGTTTTCATCATCCTCCTCTCCTTTGGGATCACAGTCCTGATATTTCTGTCGTCAATCTACGACAACCATTTTCGATCAACGGTCACTTATAAGAAGACCGATTTGGATGACGATGGTTACCCATTTGCCAATCTGAAAAACCTCGTGATGGTGGCTGGACATTCTGTTTATACGAGCAGTGGTTGCGGTAAAGTTGATAAGGAGGATTCGTGGTTCTTGGAGTCTTATCAGAAGCATCCAGGTCAGGCTTCAACATTCTTGAGTCATATAGAAGAAGGTGTTGAGGCTGCAGCTAAAGATGATGAGTCTTTGCTTCTATTTAGTGGAGGAGAGACTCGTAAAGACGCAGGGCCTCGCAGCGAAGCTCAGAGTTATTGGGCTGTCGCTGAGTCTAAAGGATGGTTCGGTGAGTCTAATTACTTACTCTGTTATGTTAGTTTCTGCTCTTTATTACATTGATGGTAAAATGTGGTTTGATTGTGATAATGGACAGGCAAGGATGAGGTGAGGTCAAGGGCATTGACGGAAGAGCATGCCAGAGACAGCTTTGAGAATCTTCTCTTTAGCGTGTGTCGATTCAGAGAGCTCACAGGCTCTTACCCACAGAACATAACAGTAAAGCCTTTTGCTTTCCAAATTTCTCCCTCTTTAGTAAGTGAAAGGTTATTCATTCTTGTGATATTAATGTATCCCTTCATGCTTGGATCAGGTAGTGAGTTACGATTTTAAAGAGGAGAGATTTGCGCATTTGCATCGTTCAGCAATGGGATTTCCGGAATCAAGATTCTTCTACTTAGGAACCCCAGCTTCCCTTTCATCTAAAGAAGGCGCTCTGAAAGGCGAGGCTATGGTTAGAGCTCAGTTTCAAGAAGACCCATACGGATGTGTTGGTTCGCTTTGGCGAAAGAAGCTGAAGCGTGACCCTTTCCACAGGACTATACCTTATCCTATTGGTTGCCCTGAAATTGGAGGATTGTTCAGGTACTGTGGTTCAGCCCCTTTTCCTGGCTCTCTCCCATGGGATTGATCTGTGTCAGACCTACACTAGACTTGCTTACAGGAACCAATACTTGATCGAGAGCTTGGTAGAAACCGATGTTTTTTTGTTACCCTTATTAGATTGAATAGAAGCAAAAAAGAAACTTCAGAATCTTTGTATTCCGCAGACTGAGAATTTATATAAACTGTATTAAATGCGATTTACCTGGTATACATTATGAGATTTCCATCCAGTATCCAGTAATAGATCTCTAGATATTCACTTTTTTATTTGATAAAAAAACAAAAAAAAAACACGACTTTCATAATCCATGTTGAATCGAAGAAAACAAGAACACAAGTGAAGAAAAAAGAATGGTAAAGAGTAGTTGTTACTAAAGCAACAACTGGCAGCTGTGTCTCAAAACGGTTTGCTGTTCTGATTGTTGGGTTTGGAGGAAGAAGAAGACGATGATTTCCTGGTTTTTGCAAAGTCCACCAGGTCTTTGAAAAGGATATCCTCTGGTTTGTCATCTTTCTTTGGTGGTGTAGCAGCAGCAGAGGCGGTTGGATTCAGAGAGAGATTCCGCGATTGTCCCACGAGATCCTCGTAAGAGGAATCAGAGCCACTGCTTGAGTGTTGAGGAACATTATTATGCTTCAAGTATTCTTGCCTCTGGTTGGTTCTAGCAGACATTGGTGGTGGAAAAATCCTGGTTCCTTCAGGATCCCATGGAGCAGGAGGCAATCGCTCTGATTGGTCATAAACTGGTTTGGTGAACAAAGCTTGCTCAGGGGATTTGCTATGGGGAACTGAATCATCGAAAACAGGAGCAGAAGAGTCTTGATTTGATGAATGGGAAGTACTCGGAGGCTTTACACTCTCTGAGGTTCCTTGAGGTTTGTAGACATCACCACTGAGGAAGTCCATAGCACCAGATTTAACATGTACCGGCCTCATTGTAGATGGTGGGGGAGGAAGAATAGGGTTGAAATCCCCTTGTCCAGTCCCTCGTGCGCTCTCTCTTTTCGACCTTCAGAGATGAGTTCGATGAATTCTAGCAATCCAAGTCTTGGATTCAACAGGATTGAGCAAGGAATGGGTATTACCTGTGAGCTAGTTGAGCAAAATCATCATCTGACTCATCATCGTCGTCATGGTTGATGCTAACAAGCGGTATTGGAGTGGAAGCTGTTGCAGGAACAAAGTTTCCCTTTGCCTTATCATCATGGTGCTGAAGAACACGCTGCAAATTGTCGTTTAATGCCAATCCTTGACAGAGAAGTTCCTCATCTCTGCAAAAAAGGAAGGAGTCTCCCTCTCACCATTAACAGATTCTATCAAATTGAGCAACGAACAGGAGGGTGAAGGAGAAAACAAACGAATCCTTACGATGTAGTGTTGACCAGAGTCATTACACGTCTTTGATAAGTACGGCATTGCTCTACCAAGTCAACTATAAGTTCTTCCTTTAAACCCTGTCACAACATCAAGAACAGTTAGTGTTTCAAATCAGATCAAACAATAGAGCCACTAAATCTAATCATGTAAATATCCTACCACAGGATGGCTTGGATCAAGAGCCCCAAGCATGTCCATCAAAATATCAACTGATCCCTGAGCGCTTTGAATCTCTTCCACGCTAAAAAAAAATGAAGATACTTAATTCTTTAACATGCTTGAGAACAAGGCATACATATTTACCCATTAGACAAGTCTAGCAAACAAAATTACTGGATAGAGAAGAGAACGTTGAACAGGAAATTCTACAAGGGAGAATGTACCTGAGTGCAGAAGCATCATCACTTTGCAAAGATGCTTGAATAGCAGCATCTTCATCTGATGCAACGGCGTGAGCAATAATGGGCTGAGACTGAGGTGGAGTAAAGAATGGTACACTGCTCTCGGTTCGAGGTGGGAACTCAATTCCAGCAGACTAAAGTTTTCAAAAGGCAAAACCGGTTATCAAGACTTTGATACATAATAATAGAATTGTATATAGGCTCAAGCTATACCCTGAGTTCATTATAAGCATTGTAATACTGAGGGAATCTTCCGCCGCTTCCACCAAAAGCTTCTTGCCATGTATCCAATAAACTAAGTATCTTCTCCCTTACACTCAGGTCTGGCTGCATAAGTGAGTTTGGTAAATTTCCAGGGTAAGCGAATTTGATGATGGAATTGAAATATAACAAGCAGGTGAGAGATGGTAACTAAAAACCTTTTTCTTCACTATTTTGACCATATCAGGCAAAATGTCACGGTCCACGATAAGCTGGTACACGCTCTCGCCACAATTTTTACTCAAAGTTTCCAATGCCTTAACCAAAATCCCCCGAGCATTTATGAATGAGAAGATAAGTTTACTAAACAGAACCAAACCAAAGCATTGTATCCTTGAATAAGTAAAACAAAGCACTTACATAAAGAGCAAGAATCTGCACTTTAGAATTTTTACTTCCTAACCGTTTCTTGAGCACCTTCACTGCTTCTTTTGCTTGACTACAGAAACAAAAGAAGGTGAAATTTTTAAGCATCCTAGCCTAAACTGAATCAAATATAAGTAATTCAAAATGCGATTCTGAGAGTAAATTAACACATCAAACGACGTTACCTAGAATCCATGTTGATAATGTCACACAGTTCAATGTTGATGGCCCAATCTGGACCAATCAGCATATCATTTGTAGCCCTCTCAGCACAAGCAGCTGCGTTATTTGCCATTGCAAGTTCGCTTCTTTTTCAATCAAATCCTAAAGCTTCAAGTTTCCTATAAGTATAAACACAGGTTGAAACACCATTATGTAACCTCTCAATTCCAGACAGAACAAGCAAGCAAGCTTATAAAGAAATATAGATCAAACATTGAATCACATCACTGGGATCAAGACAGTTGAAAGCAAATAACGGCTATCACAATTCACAAACCAGCTTGTAATTAGACCAGATCACGAAGCCAGAAGCATCGATTGTAAAACAAAAACCAATTCCAACGAAATCTAAGTGAAATCTTCAAAAGAAGGAAATCCAAAATCGCCTTCTTTTACGAATACCCATGACAGATTAAGCCAGCAAATTACCAAATCCAACAAATTGGAAATCAAGAAAACAACAGTTGAGAAAGTATGAATCGAAGTCTAGGCAAGAGTTTCAAATAAAACCCATAATGTGTTAACATCTGTAGAACTAGGGAAGAGAACCGAATCAATACAACATAACAGAATTTACCTGTCTATAGATTCTAAACTTGAGAACAGGTGATAGACAGAGCGAAGATTTGCGATCGAGAAGATGTTAACAATTTAACGAATTCTCGGAAAAATCTAACAATTGTATTCGAAAACGATCGGACTTTTGTATGATTGTATCAGGTCATCATCACCCTTAGCCGTCCATAAATCAACTGCGACTTCTTTGTTCTATCATTTGGCAAGATGCAAACTTTGTGTTTTGGCTTTTGTCTCACTATGCTAAAGTAACGGTCGGTGACGGAAAATAAAGAATCTTTTAATTTCCTCAATTCGTCAAATATAATAAAGTTTAGTTTGAAAGTAACAATCATTAGCAACTAATATACCATATTTTCCAAATCTCCAAATCCAAATTTGATTTCATCATTGACTTTTCTTCCGAGAACTACGAATCCAAATCGCTGTAGAGGTAAAACGCGTTTCCTAACACACAGCAAACAAAGACGCGCGTTTGGACAAGAACAGCCACTTATCCACGCGGGTACCGATTTTCCACATCAGCTTTCTCTTTCTTTTTTTTTTGTTCAACTCACATCAGCTTTCTCTTTAAACAGAAAAGGACTCTCCTTTTAAGGCAAAGATGATGTAGATTTATTAGTTTTAAGGCTTTTGATAAGTAAAAGTAATAATAATCGAGTAGATCCTAAAACAAAGTTAAGCTACACTCACTGTACATTAGGATTCAAAAACCCAGAATTCAGAGACTAATCGGTGCACATTAGACTCTATTTACATAATAAAACCCCGATACACAGGCTTACAAAAGCAAAATTTAGGAGTATCATCATAAAAGTTGTCATCTTTGTGGCACATCCAACGGTTTTCATCTCTCCGGTCTCATCTCCTCTGTTCTTGGAACCATTCCTCGGAAGATTTGTAGCCAAGAATGGCTAAATAGGTCACCAGACATTGAGGAAAAATTCGGTTTCACTATCGTGAATGTACACTCCAGAGGAAAGAGAAGCAGCCACTGTTTCTATCCCTGCATTTGATCAACCCCCAAAAGTTTCCATAAATTCCAATGAGATTTTTATTATGAACTATGAATTATTCAGACAGACAGAGTCCTAAATCTTAACATCACTTGAAGTCTTAGAATTTAATGATCTACAGAGTGCTTTTCCGTATGATATAATCTACAGAGTTTTATCATTAATGGGGAAGATAAGGAGTCTTAAACTGGACAACAAAATTTCCATACAACCAACAAGATCGTTAACACTTCACATGATGAAGAGAGAAAAGGTATTATAAAACAGTTCGAGTAAGACAGTGGAAGAGGAGAAACAATTAAAAGTTGGTTTCCTTTTTCCTTTTCTTGGCAAACAGAGATTTTTTAATATACAGCAGCACGTATCATATACCAGTACGGACACAGGAGTATTAACTCTCGAGGAAGATAATCATCAAGATTTTAAGATGATCAAAGTTTAACAAAAAGCAAATCCGATGAATTGATGTTAAAATACGTCGATGGATGCTTAGAACAATTGTCAATTTTCAATATTTTTCATCAAATCTGATTAGCAGAGCAAATCCAAGTAGCATTGCGTACGTGAATGTGAAAGATACCTACATACCTTAGGCTGCTTCGGCTCCTATTACTGCTGCTGCTACTGCTACTTCCGCTCCTCTTTGTGCTCGCGCTTTCTCTCGGTTCAGACAATCTATTCCACCATTCTTTACCCTCTGCTTTCACTGACTCGTCGGAGATCGAAGGTCTCGGTGAAACCTGAGAATCTTTAACCGTCACAGAAGAATCCACCTTCTTATTCTTCTTCATCTTCTTCATCTTCTTCGTCGTATCTTTCTTAGATCCTAAGCTAACAGGAAACATCATTTTGAGAAGAAACCCACTGTTTTTTACGCCACTGTTTCGATTCGGATCAACCCATTTATCACTCTTCGTCTTCCTCACCACCTTACTCGGGCTATTTGTTCTCTTAGGCAATTCATCGAACACCTTCCTGTCATTCTCTTCGTTTCCCCTCACTTCGACAAGATCCTTCAAGGAAAGCTCGTAACACGACTCGGGCATCTTACTAACCATATCCATAAGCTCTCGCTGGCCACGAGCGATAGCCTGCGCCTTCGAATCCGGCGAAAGGCTCCAGTAATCTTCCGCCCGGTGACGAGGACTCTTCGGCGGACTGGTTCTCCACAGGGTAGGCGAACAGACGCCGGAATCTGAGTGATCATTGGGAATACTTGGAAAACACAAATGGGTATTGTAGGATTTAGCTGAAGGATCTAACATCGCGATTTCGCAAGAACGAGGAGAGGAACCGTACAATCTTTTATAAGTGAGTTTTGTTCAGAAACACGTCATTAGTATTTTACAAAGAAAAAAAAAAATATCCTGCTTGACCCGTTCATCGGTTCATGGCATATGTAGCATATACTGGAATATATAAAACCATTTTGATTTTCATTAATAGAAGTAAAGTTTAATTCAGATTTGTAATCAAATATATTAAAAAGATTTTGGGCTTTAATTTGAATGTCACGTTATTCTCAGAGTGGTTAAATTAGTATTTAAATTGGGGAAGGTGTGGCTATCAATTGGGGTTTAATATGATTTGCAGATCGTACGGGATTTCAGGAAAGCTTAAGGGATTAGGATTCTTAAAAGTCAAGCCCTTCTAGATTATCCTCCCCAACAAAAAAAGTCTACGATGGCCTTATGATAGTCTTTGTTAATGTGAAATTTTTAAAATATAGCACCATATAAAATACTCGAAAAACTAAGCATATGAAGAAAAAAAGAATGATTTAAAGCTCAACTAATTTCAATGCTTACAAAACAATCGTCACAATTTGTAAACAATTAACAAAACCTCACCTACACTGCAATTTGGAACATTACTTTCTTATTACACTACACACAAAATATAACATTAATTTCGTATTGTTTGAGGCGTAAGTGTTTATAGAAAATGATATTTATGATGTCATAATCTAAAATGCGAAACATACTGTTGAAGTTAGAAGGTAAGATAAGTAGGATTACAACTGGTTGACAAAAAAAATTAGTATACAATTCGTGATATTTTTAAGAGCGTTGGCGTTTGTATTTAGTCTTTTAATGTTTGTTAAAAGCATACATGGTTAAGCGTGTCTAGTATAACAGAGATAAAATGTGTTGTTCATTAGTTTATTTCTTGCAAATCTCAAAACGAAGAAGCCCTTAAACAACAAAAAAAACCTCAAACAAATCTCTTACCAATTTTTGTTCCAACAAATGGAGTATCCAAGAGGCAGACACTTCCGGCTAGTGAACAATCTTCCAGCCGATGATGTCTTACAGTTTGTTTGCATCGGGTTATGTGAAGTCGACGTTTATTTTATTGCATATGTCATGGGTACAAATATATACTATACGTCTATACCGATCACAAGCGAGGGGTCCTACCGCATGATCATTTAGAGTTTCATCATTCACTAGTGTAACTGCGTTCTTTTAAGAGACATGTTTTGAAAAACTAACAAAAAATATGCTTAGAGCGTCATGTTTTAGGATTCCTGGGTCTGTTAAAGATCATGTACATTATATTCTCTGTTGGGCGTATATTTCGACCGACCTCATTAGTGTTATGTTAATGAGGCGTCACGTTATTGAACAGCATTTGGGTATATCAGTATGGTTCATGTGCATGAGATGCATGCCACATCGTTTAGGGAACGATGCCACATCGTTTAGGGAACGATGTAATGGCAATGCCTGAACATACTTGTTATTGTGGTTATGTTGACGATGCCTTAGGATATGTTAGGTGGTTTGGTATCTATACGGAGATTGATGGTGAATCTCGAATGAACGTTTTGCAGTCAAACATTACACACCTTTACCCATCATGTCAACCCTAGAATAAGATCAATTAGAGTATTGAACACATTTGAAGAAGCCTTACAACATATCCACAGTCAGAGCCGACCTTGAGGTAAAGGTGGGAAGCAAGAAAAAAAATAACATGATGTTCAATAACATGATATTTTGATCATTCGTCGTATTTTACTAAACCATATAAACCAATAAATCTATAAAAAAAATCAACCCTTCAACAATTTCAACCCTTCAAAATTTCCAACCACATACTTGATAAACTTTCATCCAAGACCAGCTTTATTCATAGTACGAGTATTTCTTATGTTTGACTCGGTGATCATGTTTTTGGGCAAACGAGTATCATCAATCTTGATTCATATCAAGTATGCATCACTGAATTTGATTGAAGAAGTGTTTGACATGATGATACAATTAGATATGTAATGCCATTTTTAATCGGAATTAGTTTAAAGTTATATATGTAATGCCATGATACATAATAAGTCCATGTTCGAAAATGCGGGCGCGGAGACCGATTAATCGCCGGATAGTTGTTAGGCGGTGGAGATCTGCCGGGATTATACCCAAATCGGAGAAAAAATCGGGAAAAATAAGAAAACTTTGAACTTTTATGATTTTTGGTGTGAAATATCATGTTTGTTGTTAGATCTATCAATTTTCTGTTAAATCCACTTGAAAACAAGTTAAATCGATAAAAACGAATCAAAAAAATCTATGGTTACTGAAATGAGGGTTACATAAATTCCAGAGGTCGTGTGAAAAAAATGACACAGATCAATTACAAAAAAACATAACAAAGATTCGAACCCGCAACATATTGGATAATGTGGACTAACCTAACCATATGTGCTATCGAAATCCTTGGCATATACTCCCTGATCTATTTGTTTAACAACTAAATTTTATAATTTTTATATTATTTAAAGGGAATAAAATATTTTTAAAAAATTAAAAATTAATCCTCGATTCTTTCGCTAGGCACTAGGTCCAGCCCGACTGTCCGACTAACGCCTAGCGCAATTTTGAACATCGATAATAACATATGAAACGCACGAAATTGATTTGACCAATAGGTTAATTGAAATTAGATTTAAGTTAGGTCCCTACTACTGATGGGGCTAGTCTAGGCCAAACCATATATCTAAGTTTAGGTCCAAGAAAACTTATTAGTTAGGTTACCCATGAATCTTCTTAATTTGAGAAAAATATCAATTCTTCACCATCTAAAAATAGATCAAATCGTTTCTGGTGATTGTGTGGAACCTTTAAACTAATCTAAAAATGGAAATATTTTCACGTGATGTCAATATAATTTTCTTTCTTTAGAAACAAAAAAAAAAATTAGTTCACGGACGTCATGACATATCAAAGAAAGATACAAATGACACGCAAGTAGGTGACTTTACAAATTGCGATAGTTGGATAAAGATCAAACGCAATTAAAAAGCACAGTACTAGTTTGGTTTGGTTGTTGAAAAATCTTTAAATGATTTGCTGGTATGTAATGCAACTTCTCTCAATAATCAAATATTATTTCTTTATTTGTCGATAGTATATGTCCACTATAGTGAAGAAACTAAAAATCCCAAAAAGAGAGGAAGATAATAAATTTTAGACATTTATGTTACTGATTAAAAAAAAAAAAGGGAGCTGGAGATGGATACGGATGACATGTCAAGTCCCACAAGTGATTTGAAATACATGCACTTGTCGTCCTTCTAATCCCTTGCCCTCAAACATCGTTAAAGACACAACTTCTTCTTTCTTCTCCCTCATACTCTTCACCCATTTTCTTCTTGTCCTTTTTTTTTTTTTTTTTTCGCATACATGGCGATCTGGTTTGCTAGATCCAGAAACATCGTTTCTTGCCTGAGACAGAATCTGGGTTTGTCGGCAATTCTCATAAAAAGCGATTACTCTCCTCGTCCCGTTTTTACAAATTCTCAGTTATCTTCTACGGTGTTTTTGGGTCCCGTCACGAGCCTCCGTCACGAGTCTACGGCAGTGGAGAAACAGCCTGATTTGGTTCAACAGAGTGATGAGGAAGATGCCCAGGTATATTTTATTTGGTCAAATATTTATACTAGTTTTCACGTGGTTATACATACTTAACTAGGCATTTGGATTAGTTTATTTCAAGTGTACAAATCAATTTATCAAGGGATTTAATTAGTTCTTCGACGGAGATTTGTTAGTTTTTTTTCTTCTAGTTTAGTAGAATAGTTTTCGGTTTAATGGCGATCAATCCGGTTTAATTTGATTACGTATTCGTCATATCGAATTTTGACGATTTCTTGGTTCATAAGATACATTTAATTATTCAAGCCAAATCTAGGTGAAACTGTTTAGAAAATTTTGAATCTTGTTAATTCATCTCAAAGATTTTTACATCAGAAAATCAGTTTTTCCTTTTTTATTTGAGGTCGGTTTGATCCGGTACGGGATCAAAGAGATCCCATACTATACAACATTTCACACCCACACAAGTCATGGAAAAAGTGGGCACCAATTTAACATTTTACCAAAAAAAGAAAGTGGGGACACCATCGCATGAGAAAATGGTGGGGACCACAAGTCACACGTATGAATAGTTCATTATGTACCAGTAGTTCTAGTGCAGTGCGGGTCCCACTTTGGGTTATTTGATTTGAGTACGTGTACGTCTCATTCATAAGTCACAGCCGTCTGTATCTTCCAAAATCACGTCCGGACACTATTTTGCACTATGACCCCTGTTTTTATAAAACTTTCTATCATATGTCCTAATAGTCTCATATTACCGAATGCTATCCAAACCGTATTTGAAATTCCAGGAATTGGATTTTCCGGGAGGCAAAGTCGGTTACACATCCGAGATGAAATTCATCCCGGAATCTTCTTCTCGAAGAATTCCGTGTTATCGGGTTCTTGACGAAGACGGAAGAATCATCCCTGATAGCGATTTCATTCCGGTACAGCAATTTTTAAGAATGTAAAATTAGAATTGGTATCGTCTGGTTAAGTGTTAACCAACAATTTAATTCTGACTGAAACCGAAAAGGTGAGCGAGAAACTCGCCGTTAGAATGTACGAGCAAATGGCGACGCTTCAGGTGATGGACCACATCTTCTACGAAGCTCAACGTCAGGGAAGAATCTCCTTCTATCTTACTTCCGTCGGAGAAGAAGCCATCAACATCGCTTCCGCCGCCGCCCTCAGCCCCGACGACGTCGTTTTACCTCAGGTAAGCACCTCGCGTTTCCTCTACTATCACCTTTGCTTCGGTTTGCTTTAACCGGGACATTCGGCTTTGGTAAACAGTACCGAGAGCCTGGAGTTCTTCTATGGCGTGGCTTCACGTTGGAAGAGTTTGCGAATCAGTGCTTTGGGAACAAAGCTGATTACGGCAAAGGGAGACAAATGCCGATCCATTACGGCTCCAATCGCCACAATTACTTCACCATCTCCTCTCCAATCGCGTAAGAATCTCTGAAAATCAATCCTTGATTGTTATTTTCTATGCGTTTTTCGTGTTTTTGCTGATTCTGTTTTTGTTATTTTGGTTCAGCACGCAGCTTCCTCAAGCTGCTGGAGTTGGCTATTCTCTGAAAATGGAGAAGAAGAACGCCTGTGCGGTAACATTCATCGGAGATGGCGGCACAAGCGAGGTTGATTTCAAATATAGAAAACCTTTAATTTTCATTCTTCCATGAAGAATCAACATTTCAAGAATTGAAAAAAAAAATTCACCTTTTGGTGTTGATTTTTGGGGGATAGGGAGATTTCCACGCCGGACTGAATTTTGCGGCGGTAATGGAAGCTCCGGTCGTGTTTATCTGTCGGAACAACGGTTGGGCCATCAGTACTCATATCTCAGAACAATTCAGAAGTACGAATCTAACTAACTTCCTCTGTTTTTTTATTACACAAGATCAAACAAATCCTCTGTTTTTTCTAAGCGAGCTTAAGTGGTTGTTTACAGGTGATGGAATTGTTGTGAAAGGTCAAGCTTACGGCATCCGAAGCATCCGTGTGGATGGTAACGATGCTCTCGCGGTTTATAGCGCGGTACGCTCAGCAAGAGAAATGGCTGTAACAGAACAAAGACCAGTTCTCATCGAGGTAAAACCATATTAGAGAACTGTCACAACGTTTACAAGTTTTTTCCTTAGTGACTTTAGTGAAATGAGGTTTTTGCAGGCGATGACATATAGAGTAGGACATCATTCTACATCAGATGATTCGACTAAGTACAGGGCTGCCGATGAAATCCAGTACTGGAAAGTGTCGAGAAATCCTGTGAACAGATTTAGGAAATGGGTTGAGGATAATGGATGGTGGAGTGAGGAAGATGAATCCAAGCTAAGATCTAACACAAGAAAACAGGTAGAGATTCCAGAAACCACTGCGACGATTTTGATGTTAAGGTTGAAGTTATTTAACCGTTTTAGTTGGTTTTGTGTGTTTGTAGCTTCTACAAGCGATTCAGGCGGCGGAGAAGTGGGAGAAACAACCATTGACAGAGTTGTTTAACGATGTGTATGATGTTAAACCAAAGAATCTAGAGGAGCAAGAACTTGGTTTAAAGGAATTAGTAGAGAAACAACCTCAGGACTATCCTCCTGATTTTCCTGTCTAAATCTAGAGGAAGTGTGAAGTTGAAGATCTCACATTCTCATGTACGATGTATCATGTACATTGACTATTTATATTGCCCACGAATCGAATAGTACTCGAGGACGAATGTTGAAACCAGCATTACGAGCATCATGAATCGGCCTTGAGAGTGCTATATTGCGTCGTTTAATAAGATTTCATATTGCGTCGTTTAATAAGATTTCATAGTCTGAAGGTTTAGCTTCACCGGCTGACCCTTAACTGGTGATTTACTTAAATAGTTAGTTAGTATGTATGACCCTAATGCAAAATTTGAACATGCTTATAGAATAATAAAATAGGCCTCTATGAAGGTTTCCTTTGTTGTGACTCAAACCTTCGTAGGTTTGTCCATGTTCATATTTGACTTTGGCTTTATCCAAATTTCAGAATTGTTGAGTCATATTGACCCATTCCTGTTGAAATTTAATATACCAAGGCTGATTATGGGTGGAATAATATAGCTAGTTGACTAACTTTTTAGTAGCTATTATTATGAATATCAAACTGGTACATCCTAGACATCTTCCTTTTTCGTGATATCAAATTGGTACAATGACGTTGCTATGCAAAAAAAATAAGAAGATGTTTTAGTTGACTAATTGACTTAGCATTAGCATTACATATAGCAGCAATAATATTAGCGTCATAATTGATTATCAATTTGGATAATCTAGCGAAAGGGGAGAGACTAAATAATTTTGTGTGGGATTTTTTTTTTTTTTTTTTGTCATTATTTTGGGTCAAACCGGTCCAATAACCAAATATTTTCACACCTGAAAAACAGGTGTAGTCGAATTCGACACCAGTAAAATGACAGCAGAAGTGTGACAACCACTGGCTTTTGTGTTGGATTAATTAGAAAAATGTAGCAACTAATCAATTATATAAAGCTAGTTGATGTTTATGCATTTGAGGGCGCTTGAGTATTGGTGAGATCTTCGTAAAAAACGTGCCCACCTATCCAAATGACATCTTCGTAGTCAAGCTAACATGATTAAATGATGAATAGGTGATAATTTGTTGTTTACATAATTTTTTTATAGTTACAGAAACATGACCTCTATTATTAACTACATCATTTAAAAAAGAGCGTCTTATACTCTAGGATTACTTTTGCATTTTCAAATTACAAAAACACACTTTATGAGTTTAGACATATTTTATATGGTTTTTGGGATATAAAATAACCTAAATACCTCTTTATCATTATTATCAGAACAATTTTTTTTTTTTAATTATTATTGGTTTTTCACACCCTAATTATGTTGTTTTGCTTATTTCTTCTCACAAAAAAAACAATTTCACATTTTTTTTGCACTATATACTATGTTTTTTCTCTATATTTTGATACTCATTTCACAATATTTTACTTACATGTGGTTTGAACACATTGGCCGAACGCATGCGTATCTACATAGATGCGTACACGTGGACGTATGATAGTGGACTTTTTTACGGTCCGCACAATTACCCAATGTGCACAATGTCTCAATCTAATGGCATGTCATTGCAGCACTTAAGGATCGAATCCACAGGGAAATAAGAACGACACACTAAGAATACATGACGCTATCTAATCTAAGCGATAATTGGGGTTGGTTTTTTATCGAACGAATCGAAACATACAAAAACAGAGAAATAAACAAGTAACGAAAGCTAAACACGTTTAATATCAAATTTAAACAAACGAATTCTCGGGTAAAGCAATCGACTCAGGTGATTCTCAATATATTCTAGACACTCAAACATTCAATCAATTGCCTCATTAGGCCCTAGATCACTACTAAAGATTAATCCATGTTAATGGTATTAGCCCTTTTCTTAGTCATCAATCGTCATAAACTTCCGTTCGCGATTCTATGACTAACAAGCAATAAGCACAAGTCTAATCAACCACAATTCACCTTAGGCATCAACGTCCATTGGCTAAGATATGAAAAGCACTCATTAAATTAGTTGGAGAATTTCATCGAACACCTTCTGGGCGTGAAATTCCCTAGAGTTCTAAATCAACTTTATCAAGGCTAATCTAGCAATAAGAAAATCTAATGAGAAAAGATATCAAGTAATCTAGCTCTTAAACATAAAAAACAAACCTAAAATCACCCTAATCTACTTTACCCAAGAACCCTAAAAGAACTACTCACACATAGCTAAATCACAAATATAAACCGTACAAAAGAAAGACATAATGAAAATAAGAAGATTGATGGAATAAAAGTAAGTAAATCTTCACTAAATTGGTGTATATCTTCAATCATTCATGAAAAAAAGTGTTAAGAAAGAAGAAGAAGACTTTAAAACAGTAAAAAGAAGCTAAAGAGGACTAATTTTCGTCTATGGAGAGTTGTTGAGACTCCACCACTAAGTGTTGATTATATACAAAAGTAGAGGGACCCAAAGTCAAGCCAAAAGTCTTAAACAAAATTTGATCATTTTATCGGTATGTTTTATCGGCCATATGGCCGATAAAACCATCACCAGTAAGCCTTCATGCTCGGATGCATCCTCCTTCGCGGTAGAGTTGATAGGTGTCCACTAAATCGGATGTAACTCCTTCAATACAGACCAGAACGACTTGAAACTACTCCCATTGGAAAGATAACTCAATTGTCGACAACTTTGATGAAGAGCTAGAAAGCTAAATCCTTACGAGTCGATCTTCCAGACATATGTTCTCGATGCTTGATCTTTGATTCTATCGGCCACATCTTATCGGTCACTTGGCCGATACAAACTCTCACAGGAACTGGTACTCTTCAACACTATATGAGGCTCTTTATCGGCCATATGGCCGATAAGGATGCTTGACAGGAGCGACGTCTTGGAAAACTTCATTTTATGATTCTATCGGCCTGTCTTATCGGCCATATGGCCGATAAAATCACTTATCAATCTTTTCTTCATGTTTTCCTTGCCTTTCTTGCCCCATTGACCTTCCATGATGGTTACCCACACTTCTCTAACTCCAAGAACACCTGAAAATGGCTTAAACAAGCCAAAAAGAGTGCAAAGACAACCTAGGACATCTAAAATGCAATGAGACTCAATTGGACGCTAAATGCATGAAAACATCTCAAAACTATACAATGTGAGATCAAAACATATGAAAATAAAGCCCTAAAAACATGTAAAATATGGTGTTATCAACTCCCCCGGACTTGCCTTTTGCTTATCCTCAAGCAAACAAGAAAAAACAAATCGAAAGAGAGGTTTGAAAGTGGGAACTCAAAACCAAAAGATCTTAGTAAGCATTCGATATGATCACCTTGAACAATACTAGCATGTTGCAAAAACAAACACTTAATCCACTCTAACTCATTCAAGGCTTATCGCAACTCCTAATCTTTTCTCTTAACATCAATGTCTCATGCCTACAAGTTCTCTTCTTAACCAACCCTCACATTCATTTGATCTTTCTTAAGGTGCAGTCTCAGAAATGGGCAAGTGATAAAGTCCAATCGGTTTGGAAGAAAAAGGCATTTGGCACTAGTAAATGTGAGTGCAAGGAGGTTCATTCTCTTTTTGGATGACTTACTCTCAAGAAGAATGGTATATGTTATGCAAAAGCAAGGAAGACTATAAACAATTTATGCATACAAAGTTAAGCTCACATTGTTCTACCCTCCTAGCAAAGCATTATACCCGAATGGCAATTCCATTTCTTCTTATCTTACTTCATTGAAGCTCATTAAACCCCCAAAACCATTTGGCTGGAACGAAAATCTCTTTTTTTAACCCCCTTTTCTTTTCCAAACTTCTAGAGACATATTTAATCGACCCCTTTCTTTTCTTTTTACTCTCCCTAAACTTTTTATTCTTTCTCTTTTTCAAACATGGAGAGTTTTTTTTCTTTTTCTTTCCTATGATATTTCTTTTAAGCTCTTCTCTAGAGTATGATTTTTCAACCATTTCTCATCTCACATTTCGTAAGTACATGTTCCCCAAACCCAATACCATTCAATCCATTGATCCCCACCCTAATGCTAGCCATTTTTCTTTGAACAACTTAGACTAGCTAAAAATGCAAGCTAACCTTTGTCGTTCCCGATACTTACGAGATTTTACACACAATAGCATTATCAAGAAAAGGCCTCACTCAATCAAACAACGAGGGGTGGAAAGAAAACGGTTAAGGTGAAAGGTAAGGAACCATTCTAAAGATGAGAATGGCCACTCGGGTTATTAGAGAGTGGTAAAAGTGGATAAGATAACCGAGTGTTTTCTTTGAACCATGGTTATGCATCACAAGCCCATAAGCAAGAAGATTAGATTCATTTACGTCCAATATCAAAGGGGTTGATTTCAAATTAAACAAGTGATTATGAGACAACGAGTTAAGAGTAGAGAGATCAAAGAAATAGTATACAAGTTTCAAAAAGGTTGTTCAAGCAAGATGATAATATTATTAAGGATATCACATCGAGTTCTAAACCAAGCTTTTAGTGGTTTCTATCATTGTCCACTATGCATATGCAATGCAATCCTATATGCTTCTAGACTCAATCCTAAAATGAAGATGAGACTATGCAAACTACATGATTTCTTTTTGGAATTTTCAAAATTTTCAAATTTTTTTGGTTTTTCTATGCAATATACATGTACAATGCAAGACTCAAAGAGAAAAAAAGTAAAATACGACAAAGAAAACAATGTTAAATGACAAAGACCTCTCCCCCGGACTTCAATCGCACTGTCTCGGTGTGAAATGAATCCAAAGATAGAGTAAAAATGCAAATCAAAAAGATATGTACAAGAGGTGAAGTGAGATACCTTGGAGTTGTGTAGATGAGGGGATTTATCGGTCGTGTCTATCGGTTAGGACCCCGATAGATTCGTTCATCTGGATCATGCACTGCTACATCTAGAGTCGCGTTTTATCGACCATCTTTATCGGTCAGGGGACCGATAGAATGGTCGACATGAGACTTACGGATTTGCGACGACCGCTAGCCGTTTTATCGGCCTGTCTTATCGGTCAGGGGACCGATAAGATTTCTTGTCAGCTCAATTTTCTCGTCTTTGTTCCCGAATCTTTTGCTGCGAGTCTCCAGCGCCCTGTAACATCAAAACACACTAAAACAAAAATCAAATCACACTTAAACAAATCAAGAAGTAAAATCACACCACACATATATACATGTCTACAAAGGATACCTTGGGATTGCCTCCCAAGCGCGCATGTTTAACGTCTCTAAGCTTGACGTTTCAAACCTTTTTAGGCTGGGAGAGAAGGAGTGTTGAAACTCCATGGTGGCTCCTTGATCTCGAGCTTGATATCCTTGGTCATGATCTCTTGAAGACCGGTTTGACCTTTCTCTTTAAGCTTGGGTGTGAGAAGTGCTCTAACCGTTTCAAATGGTTTTGACCTTCCCTTACACTTCACCTTGTATTCAATCACACCATCTTCGTATTTCCAAGGTGTGAGTGTCATGGAATGAGGCTCGTCAAGCGTGAATTTATCCCCATTTGGCTTGCTTGGTTCGTTGAAGACAATTGTGCGAGGGTGTTTGACTTTGGTTTTCTTCTTTTTGGCTTTAGTGCCCTTACCCTCTGTTTGAACCTTGATACTCTCGATCTCAGCCTCCATTGTGTTAGAGAAAAGAAGGTCCAAGCAAGCTCCATCTAATGCTTTAGCTTCTTCATCATTACCATAACTCAAATCTTTCTCTTCATGAGATCTTTTCTTCTTTTCATAAGACTTTGGGGTTGAAGCTATAACCATCTTCTCAACACTACCCATGTACTCCACTTTCTCAACTTGAAATTCATCATTCTTATGAGCAATGGCACCATATAACTCGGTGGAGTAAGGCTTGACGGGATAGAAAACCGTGTCATCCACATACTCGAGCACTACTATCTTATTCGGGAAGTCTATGCTTGCACCGGTAGTGTTTAGGAAAGGGGTTCCAAGAAGAAGAGGGAGCTGGTGGTTTTGTTTCATCTTCATCACTAAGAAATCCGTTGGAACAAGACAATCTCCAATCTTGAGAGGATAGTCTTTGATGATTCCTAGTGGGCATTTTGAAGAAGAATCTCCAAAAGTGATGGAAGATGTGTAGTGTGTCATGATCTTGATCCCAAGACTCTTCACCATCTCAAGCGACATCACATTCATGCTTGATCCATAATCGCACAAGGCGTCATCAATATTCAAATGACCAAAGGAACAAGAAATGACAAATTTACCCGGATTTCCAAGCTTGTGAATTGATTTGGGCAGGAGTAGAGGAGGTTCATTGTAAGAAACTCCGTTCTTTTCAACCTTGAGAACCTTCTCAACCTCCCCTTGTGTAGCAACTAGTGGCTCGTCCTTTGCAATGGGCTCATTACCGTAATCTTCAATGACCAACTCATTGACTCTTGAAGTGAGTTCTTCATCATTTGGACCATAGAGTAGTTCCATAAACTCTTCAATAACTTCTTCTTCCTCAGCACTTGAAACGATAGCGTTACAAAACTCCTTTCGATTTACTTCGGGCTTGCCCGGTAAAGTTCCTGGAGGCCGGTAAAGCATCTTTACCCTCCATTTGCTTGAACTTAGACGACAATGCCTCAAATTTTTTGCTGAGGTCATTGTATGAGCAGTCCACCTTGTTGTGGATTTCCGCCATTTTCTTGCCATCGTTCCATGAGCTTGGCCCGTAAAGATTTGTTGAAGCATACCCTTCATTTCGACATCATGTTGTGTCGAGTTGTTTCCTTGCCCTTGTTGAAGTTGCGGTGCAAAAGATGGTTTGTTTTGGTAACCGCCTTGGTTTCCTTGGAATTGGTTTCGAGGAACAAACCCTTGTTGCATGAAGTTGGATCCTTGAGGTTGAGATCCGTGGTTATAGCCTTGTCTTTGAGAGTTTTGGAAATTGGAGTTGTAACCGCCTTGTCCTCCCACAAAGTGAACTTTCTCTTGGGTATCTATGCAATCTTCTACATAGTTCACTTGCCTTTGTGTGGCCTCCAAGAACTTGTCCAACTTCTCATTAAGGGCCTTCATCTCCCTTTTAGTTCAGTCCTCATACTCTCCACTTCCTCTCGAAGCTCTCTCATAGTCCTCACCATAATTTCCATTGCTGAGAGCTAAGTTCTCTACAAGCTCCATTCCATCATTAACTTCTTTACCCAAGAAGTTGCCATTGCTTGCGGTATCAAGGAGCATTATGAACTTAGGCAAAACACCACGATAGAGAGTACTCAAAAGCGATTCATCAGAGAACCCGTGGTGTGGGCATTGCATTGTGTAGCTCTTGAACCGTTCCCATGCTTCACAAAAGCTCTCGTTCCCCTTTTGAGTGAAGCTCGAGATCTCGTTTCTCAACCTTGACGTTCTTGTAGTAGAGAAGAACTTGGAAAGAAATGCATTCTTACATTGTTCCCAAGAAGTGATGGATCCTCGAGGTATGTTCTTCTCCCGTTGGTGGGCTTTGTCTCCAAGAGAGAATGGAAACAATCGAAGCGTGAACGCATCCTCAGAGATGCCCTTGATCTTGACCATTCCACAAATTCTATCGAATTGATCAAGGTGGTCTAAAGGATCATCCACCTCTAAACCGTCGAACTTTTTTCCTTGCACCACGGAAATGAGACTTGCCTTGATCTCAAAATTGTTGTTCTCTACCAGTGGTGGATGTATACCGGCGCGATTTCCATGGGCGTTGGGAGCATCACCCGCTCCAATGACTCTCGGTGGCCTTGGAGGATGAAGAGGAAGTCCCCCAATGCCTACTCTTTGCACGTCTCCTTGGTGTTGCACGTCTCCACCAACAGCTGGTGGTACATGATCACCCATCTCAAATAGATTTGGTTGATCAGCTCTTTCTCTTTCCCGTCTTGCTCGTAAATTTTCTATTTCAAACCTCCTGATTTTGGAAACTAGAGGAAGCAGATTTAAGTGTCCTCCACTCCTCAAGTTCATACACCTTCACGAAAGAGAATCAACAAGCGAACAATTAGATAACAAGAAAAATAAAAACTTAGTCTCAAATAGCATCCAAATCCTAATGGCTATTGCTAATTTCCCAAATTGATAGTGGACTTTTTTACGGTCCGCACAACTATCCACTGTGCACAATGCCTCAATCTAATGGCATATCATTGCAACACTTAGGGATCGAATCCACAGGGAAATAAGAACGACACACTAAGAATACATGACGCTATCTAATCTAATCGATAATTGGGGTTGGGTTTTAATCGAACGAATCGAAACATACAAAAACATAGAAATAAACAAGTAACGAAAGCTAAACACGTTTAATATCAAATTTAAATAAACGAATTCTCGGGTAAAGCAATCGACTCGGGTAATTCACAATCTATTCTAGACATTCAAACATTCAATCAATTGCCTCATTAGGCCCTAGATCACTACTAAAGATTAATCCATGTCAATTGTATTAACCATTTTCTTAGTCATCAATCGTCATAAACTTCCGTTCGCGATTCTATGACTAACACACAATAAGTACAAGTCTAATCAACCACAATTCACCTTCGGCATCAACGTCCATTGGCTAAGATATGAAAAGCACTCATTAAATTCGTTGGGGAATTTCATCGAATACCTTGCGAGCGTGAAATTCCCTAGAGTTCTAAATCAACTTTGTCAAGACTAATCTAGCAATAAGAACATCTAATGAAAAAGGATATCAGGTAATCTAGCTCTTAAACATCAAGAACAAACCTAAAATCACCCTAATCTACTTTACCCAAGAACCCTAAAAGAACTACTCACACATAGCTAAATCACAAATATAAACCGTACAAAAGAAAGACATAATGAAAATAAGAAGATTGATGGAAGAAAAGTAAGTAAATCTTCACTAAAATGGTGTATATCTTCAATCATTCATGAACAAAAGTGTTAAGAAAGAAGAAGAAGACTTTAAAACAGTAAAAAAAAGCTAAAGAGGACTAATTTTCGTCTATGGAGAGTTGTTGAGACTACACCACTAAGTGTTGATTATATACAAAAGTGGATGGACCCAAAGTCAAGGCAAAAGTCTTAAACACAATTTGATCATTTTATCGGTATGTTTTATCGGCCATATGGCCGATAAAACCATCACCAGTAAGCCTTCATGCTCGGATGCATCCTCCTTCGCGGCAGAGTTGATATGTGTCCACTAAATCGGATGTAACTCTTTTAATACAGACCATAACGACTTGAAACTACGCCCATTGGAAAGCTAACTCAATTGCCCACAACTTTGATGAAGAGCTAGAAAGCTAAATCCAAAGGGAAAGCTTCCTTACAAGTCGATCTTCCAGACATATGTTCTCGATGCGTGATCTTTGATTATATCGGCCACATCTTATCGGTCACTTGGCCGATAAAAACTCTCATAGGAACTGGTACTCTTCAACACTATGTGAGGCTCTTTATCGGCCATATGGCCGATAAGGATGCTTGACTTGAACGACGTTTTGGAAAACTTCATTTTATGATTCTATCGGCCCGTCTTATCGGCCATATGGCCGATAGAATCACTTATCAATCTTTTCTTCATGTTTTCCCTGCCTTTCTTGCCCCATTGACCTTCCATGATGGTTACCAACACTCCTATAACTCCAAGAACACCTGAAAATGGCTCAAACAAGCCAAAAAGAGTGCAAAGACAACCTAGGACATCTAAAATGCAATGAGACTCAATTGGACCCTAAATCATGAAAACATCTCAAAACTATACAATGTGAGATAAAAAAATATGAAAATAAAGCCCTAAAAACATGTAAAATATGGTGTTATCAACGTATTTAAATGGATAGACATGTGCGTATCCACGTGCATATCGAGCATCTACATGGATATGCATGTGTGTCCACTCGAATATCGTCCACGTGTACGCAACTATATGGATATGCATTCGTATCCACGTGAATATTGTACACGGGTGCGCAGCTACATGGATACGCATGCGTCCTATCCATACGGTTCGACTTCCGAAATGCAATGAGACTCAATTGGACCATAAATGCATGAAAACATCTCAAAACTATACAATGTGAGATCAAAACACATGAAAATAAAGCCCTAAAAACATGTAAAATATGGTGTTATCAACGTATTGATATGCTCAAATTAATACCCTAAAAATTACTAAAGCAGTGTTGTAGTATAAGTAGGGGTCGAACACAAGAACTCCAGAATTCACGCAATAGATTATTTAGATTCGAATTAACCTAAACCAACAGATGTATATGAAACCAATGCGTAAATTAAATGTGTTGTAAGTCGATTGGAAGAAAGATAGGCTCAGGGTATTTCTCAGGAATTCAATGAATGTAGATAAACTACCTAATATGATTCAGATTTAGCGCGGTTCTTGAACTCAAATCACTAAAGTATAGCTAACCAACTCTCGTTGCGAAAACTATCTAAGTCTAAATCCTAGAATTCCAAATCTCTTTGCGAATCATAAAGTCTAAACCAGCTTTTAGTTCAAGTTTGATTTGTTCACAAAACAACTAAACCAAATCTCTTTGCGAATAGTTATTTTGCTCACTCTAGGTTTTGTCAGGTAATTAATCGCACTCTCGTGCCTAACCAATTATCATAAGATATAAGTTCTAGGTGATCAGTCTAGAATTAGCTTTGAGAACAACCTAGGGCGAAGAACTAATTCAGATGGTGAATCCTAATTATTCAATTAAACTAACATTCAGAGAAAACCCTTACGAGAACCCTGAACCTAACAAGAGAACTACTCAGACATGATAATTGAGACAACAAACATGACTGAAATAATACTCAAATAAATAATAAAAAGTAGAGTAACAAGAGGGTTCGAAATCTTCTCTCGGACGAACAGAGTCTCAAACTTGTCTCCCTCAGAAAGCTCTCTCACAAAACTCAGAATCCAAAACAAGTGTAATCTAAACGTAGCCAACAAAACTGGCTCCAAAACCTAATTAATAACCTAAAACACGTTTTGGGGCTTATTGCAATTATTAAATTCTTCTGGGCAATCTTGCAATTTTTCAACTCTTCATAATAGTCGCGACTTCTGTCTTGCTGCAGTGAGTATCGACCGATACTAGGGAGTATCGATCGATACTGAGACTCTAAATCGGGTACTCAGCTACACAAGCTTCTGTTTTGCTCCAAAATGCTCCAAAAAGCTCCAATATCTCCAATTATGCTCCAAACGTGCTAAAACCTGTAAAAGACTCTAAAAGACTCCATAATAGTATAAAGACTCTATAAAACGGACTTATATCATGGCTTAAAAGGGGTAAAAACCATGATATATCACGTATTTAAATGGATAGACATGTGCGTATCCACGCGCATATCGTGCATCTACATGGATATGCATGTGTGTCCGCTCGAATTTCGTCCACGTGTACGCAACTACATGAATATGCATTCGTATCCACGTGAATATTGTACACGGGTGCGCAACTACATGGATACGCATGCGTCCTATCCACACGATTCGACTTCCGAGCCATGAATTTTATTGTTCGGGTTATCGTTACCCTTCTTTGGAGTTCAAATCCGAGATCGAGAGGCTTAGCCAAATGGATATATATTCACAACGGAGCATAAAATACGACGCCGTAAATTTTTCCGAATGATGTCCAACAACTTTTTGACGGGGAATTCCGATTACAATGACCGTCGTATATCCACCGGAAACTTTCTGACGGATATCGACAACTTTCCGACGAGGCATTCCAACTAAAACTTCGCCGGAAATCAGCGAAAATCCCTCTGACGGGCACTGTTTATTGAAATCCGTCGGAAAAGTGGTCATAAAATCTATAAAAAAAGTTACGACCATTTTCTGACGACCATTGTCCGACGGAGAAATTCTGACTACAATGCCCGCCAGTTTTCACATCTAATTAAAAATTGTGAAATTGGTATCAAAATATAGAGAAAAAATATAATTGATTGTGAAAAAATAATTGTTAGATTATTATTTTATGAAAAGAATATAAGGAAAACAAAAATGTGTGGGGGGGGTGTGGGAGATGAAAAATAATAAAAATATAGAGTAAATGGGGGAGTGGTAAATACCTCTTAGTAAGAGAGACATTTATGTCATTTTACATCCTAAAAAATACACAAAGAGTGTCTAAACTCACGAAGTATGTTTTTTGTAATTCCACTTTAAAAAAATGTGAGTGAGTGTAAATTTCTCTTTAAAAAAATAAATAAATTACATTTCCTGGTTGGATGAGTTACTCTGAATGCATTTTATTTTTTTATAAGAGAGTGCCACAGTTTTAGATATCGTTACTTGTTTTTATTATAGCCTTATAGGTTATCATCTGTGTTTATCTTATACTTTTAGTTTTTATTAAAAAACATTTCATATACATTTATAATAAGATACATTTATAGTAATATCCAAGGGACCCAGTTAAATTGTATTCTCCATCGTATGGATGGAGGAGTATTATTGCCTCAACTAGGCATCTGGTTAAAAAAAACCTAATCAAAAGAGTTTGTTAATGGGGCTCTATTTCCGTGTGGAATGATCCATAGATACCAGCTCATCATATGAGGCCATCAATTTGTAAGAGATTCAACTATTACACAAACTTGAGGGTAAATCATTTGATTGACCCAAAGACACTGACATGGACCTTACCGCTGTTAAATGCAATCATAGATCCTATTGATGTTATTCTCATTCGGAGCATGCCAATAAATAGCACTTATAGACCGGATAATTTAGAATGACACTACAAGAAAAAAGGGCATTCTTAGCACACGAATAGCGCTATCATAGGGTTATAATAGTATTTTCATAAACGCTAGGACTTGAGGAGCTATAATAGGTTGCCTCGATACAATAGCGTTTTTGGGATATGTTATTATAGATCATTATATAATAGCGCTAATCGAATGCTATCATATTCTTTCTTGTAGCACATTTTTCGCGCTATTTTACTTTGTGTTATAGCAATTTTTATCTACATTATACAACGATGAATTACTATATTATTTCAAATATATATATATATATTGGAAATCCAATTAATTAGATTTACAAAACCAATTAGTTGAAAGCATGTTTCTTTGCATAAATCATCAAAAAGATACATAATTGTAATTTTACAAAGTAGTTCATCATTCAACGTTATTTGTTAAAACAAGGTATCAAACAACATCATAAGTACTACAAGAGTATATAATCAAAAGCACAAACCAGAGTTCAAAATCACTTCTTCTTTCTACCGTCAACTTGAGTCGTATTCGAAATTGGTTTCTTATCTTCTGAGTAACCATTCTTCTTCTCTGCAAAAAACAATTGAGAACCTATGTTACGCTTTTTACCTCTTCTAACTAGCAGCAAAAATATAATAAAATTTGAGATCAATAAAATAAGCTCTTAAGTTAATCAGAATCTTGCAAAAGCAAATACATACACACATAATGCCACATTAATATCGAGAAGGATCATTGTGTATCAAGCAGATGCAAAAAGAAGGAAAAGAAGTGTTTTGGGTCTAGGAAAAGAAAATAGGTTACCATCAGCTGCAACCGCAAAACTTCTTTAATTAACTTGGAAAGTTGAAACTGCAACACAAAAGTGCAAGAACAAGATACATTTCACTTCCTTGGAAAAGAAAAATTAAAGGTTATCTTCTTTCAGTAACTAATATGGTATGGGGTGCAGTTTATCATGGAGAAATTCAAACAAAGACTCTAGGATTGCATTGGGTTTCCTCAAGAGCTTGAGTCACACCCTACTAACTTAATAAAAGCGTCTATCAGTTGAGCTATGATGCTAGAGATTCGGAGTCTGATATCGAGATTTAATGGAAGGACAAAAAGTACCTCGTAGTCTCGGGCAAGAGTTTGACGATCCCAAACAACCATGGAAACACGAAGAGAAAGCAAAACTAGACGCCTAGGCCTTCTGAGATAATACGCTGGGTTGAAATTTTTCCATATCCCATGACCACTAACCAGTTTACATCAACTGCAAAAAGGCATTGAAATACCTGCAATTTCAGACATTGAGCTAAGCAAACAACAAGTCCATATCAAATATAGCTTCCATAAGCTACCATAATCTATCATGCTCATGTTACTCTAAATATATACTTTCTTATCAAGAACTGATTTCTAAAACTGGAACTGAGATGACACATATTGTCATATAACCCACCATATGTCTAAAACAAACAGAATGTGAACCTTGTTACTATACAAATGTAACAAGTCATCACTCTTCAATCCAAAACAAACAGAATGATAATCAGTTATTTTCTTAATTAAACTTAGGAGGAATATCAATATAGAGGGGAAAAAAAGACTGACCTTGAGGAACTAAACCACATCTTTTAGATTCAACAGACAAACTTGATACCAATCTGGCAGATGCTATAGCACTGTGTAGCGGAAACAGCGATACGCGCAACTCAGCTCCACTAGTAATCTGTTAAAATCATCGCATTAAAATCAATCCAAAATCATAAATTCCAGTAAAGGGATTTTGGAAATATACAAGCATTCTACAAAAAAACGCAGTTCTCTAATCCCACTGCAAGAACATTTTGTGTGGAGATTCAAGTAAAAATCATCTCTTTTCTCCGGCGCATCCAATACCTAACAACAACAACAACAAGCGTCTGGAGAACAAATCCAGATTTATGGACCAAATGTAACTAATTACAAGCACATGTATGGAAGCTAAAATGTCCGCCGAAATTACGATATTTTATTTGGCAAGCCATATCAGGATGTCTCTCGGTTTCGACAAATTTGCGAACAAGAGAAATTAATTGTGATACACATTAATGTGCTCGATGCGGTATAGAAGAGGAAACAATAAATCATGCCTTGTTTGAGTGCCCTCCGGCTCTACAAATTTGGGCTATCACTCCGATGCCATCGCCTCTAGAGGGATTCCCAACTTCATCGGTCTTCTCGAATTTTGATTATCTTATTAGGCGAATACCACAAGATGATCATACGAGGATTTTTGCTTGGTTAATATGGTATATTTGGAAAACTAGAAATGATAAAGTATTCTCAAATGTGGATAGAACATCACAAGAGAGCCTTGAGATTGTGGAGTCTGAGGCAACTCTATGGCACACAACACAACTTATTGATCAAAATGTGACTTCCCATAATACGGTTTCCACAGGGATTTATCCGGAATTTGAAGGCTTTTGGTGTTATGTAGATGGTTCTTGGAAGGAGACTGATGCTTTTTCCGGACTAGGTTGGCACTATTTCCAAGAATGTGGTGAATGAACGCTACTAGGAGCAATGAACTTCGAAGAAGTTTATCTCCATTACACGCAGATCTAGAGGCACTTATTTGGGCAATGCATTGTATGATTGCTCTACAGATGACTGCGATAAGCTTCGCAATATACTATTCTGAGCTGGTGAAGATGGTGTATGCACCAAAGAAATGACCTGCATTCTCACTACATCTAGAGGAATTCGAGAGAAGTAAAAAGATTTTTTTTTTCTTTATTCTCATTCATTCCATGCGTAAAGAATATAACGGCGGACAAACTAGCATGGAGTGCTCGAATCTACCCTTATGATATTTCGTATGTAAATTCGATGTCACCGGTTTGGATTTTCGAACCGTTCTGGTGTTTTATCTCTTGACAAAAAAAAAGGATGATTTTTTTTTTTCTAAATACAGAAAAAGATGACAAAATACAGACTGGTTTTTTTTCTTTTTTTGACATAGTAATATTTTTTTCAAGGATGAGGATTCTTCCACTTTTGATAAATAGCTATTTATAACTAAACAAAAAAAATCAGTCTGTATTTCGATATACAGTTGGCAAAAATAAAGTTTTTTTTGTATCAACAATACATATAAAATATGCTGTGCTTAAAGTTTTTGCCAACACCATGGTAGTATGACAAAATATTTTGTTAATTAACATTGCATACGTGTTAAACAACAACAAAAAAACATGACATACGTGTTAAAAACGTAATAAAATACCAGATGCTTGTCTTTGGAAGTTAGCCCAGAACTTGAAATTGAGAAATGAGTGGATCTCTTTCGTTGCGGCTTCGATTTTACCCAAATACAAAGTTGTCAAGTTTTAGATTTTTGACACACATTCGCTCCTCTCAACTTTTTTATTTATTTTTTGTTAAAGCACTCCTCTCAACTCTTTTATCTTATTACTCAAAGAATAATTCCTTTATTACTCAAAAATGATTAGTAATTCATTTTCTTCAATCTTTTAAATAAATATTTTTGTCCAAAAAGAAAATTGAGAAATACCTAAAATAGCATAAAATTTATTTTTTTGTTTCAAAACTAGCATCCTAAATTTAAAATTCCGAATTTCTTGTTTCTTTGGATCAATTTTGTCGGTGTTGGTCCGTTTGAGTGAATTTTCTGGCGGTTGGTTGAAATTATTCTATTCGGATGATTTCTGAGTCATTAAACCGCCTTGAAATCTCATCTCTTTAAATGCTATTCAGGATTGTTTTTTCAGTTTATGTCTTAAATCCTTGTCAACTTGGAGTGATAAAATATAATGTCGATTGCAATTCACTACATTTTGTGTGAATAATGCATTGATTACTTTTGAGAAGGATGTATGTACTCAAGCGACAATTTCAACATGGTTCGTCTTTGTTGATATTCTTTTGAATCTGAAGAAACCTTTTATGTGCATGTGTGTCTCCTCTGTTGGTCGAGGATCCTCTTCGTTGGACTGGTTTTACGGAGGACGACTATTACGATTCCAAAGAAGACTCCGGTTTGGGATAGTGCTTTTTACAGATCAAATCGGGAGGAAAACAAAATCAAATTTCTTCAAAATGACTTTGATACGGAAGTTTTGGTATCAAAATGTCGATTTTTCAGAACTATTACCGGAAGCATCGGGTTTTCTCATGCGGTGTGCGAATTGGAGGTTCAACCAAGAGATGCTACCCAAGCACACAAATTGCATCAGAGCAAGATCGAAGATGGAGAAGGAAAATAACGGATCTAATGATTCATTAGCGAGTAAGGCTTGTCTACGGAAAGCATCGTCAAATTCACTTCTTTTCATGTCTCTTTCTCAGTATATGGCGCATATTTTTGGATATGTAATAATTTGTTTCACGGAATTTCTGTATACCGACTTTGTAGCCTCTATTTTATATCAATGAAATTGTTTAGACGTAAAAAAAAAAAAATTAAAATTCTGAAAATATCACAAATAATTATGTAAAAATATTTGTTTACCCAAAATAAATTTAAAATAAAATTAAACATTATGTTTGGGTTCACTATTTCCTTTCAATTTAGTTTGTTAGATTTTCTCTTTTAGGAAATGATGTTAGGTTATTTTAATATTAAATTATATTATTATTGTCAAAATTTGTGTTATTATTGTCATTTAACTAATGATAAGTTTGGAACAAAAGTTTATAAATACTATTTTGGTCGATTCCCAACAAATATTTCTTGAATTTATTTGTATAATTTTTCTAGAATACTTATAATTCAATCAATGATTGAGTTGGAATTAATTCAAAGCATTTTCAATGGCCCATAAAACAAAGAAATTAAGACATTGCAATTTGTACGTATCTCCCCAGCCAGTATAATACACATGGCAGCTTACGTGTCACAAAGCCATTTCCCACACGTTTAATCAAACTTTTCTTTTTCCTTTTTTTTTTTTTTCTTCTCTTGTTATCTTCTGGACCATAGCTTCGTTTGTGTATTCACTTCAAAAGAGCAAATATTTTAATTAATTCGAAGGAAACAAAAAAAAACCCAGAAAGAGAGACGAAGAAACTAAATCAAAGGTATCGTCAAAAGGCCAAAGTTATCATCTTTCACATACTTTAGTTTCAAAGGTATCCAGAGCAAATTATGAAATTCAATTTTCAGTTACTTATTAATATTTTGTTATTTACTGCTCTAAAGAAGAAATTGAAAATTAGCTTCCTGCAAATTGATTTCAGAGGTTCTAAAATTTTGTTCTGTTTCCCTGAGAACAAAAGTTTGTATTTTTCTTGCATTTGTTCTTTAACTCAAACACAGTGCTTTACTTTCAAATCCCTTTCTTCTATCCTTTATCGTCTTTCGAGGTCTTGAATCGGTAAATGGCAGATATTTTACTCTCTCTCCTCCTCCCTATCTTCAATTCTCTCTCATCGTTTGTGGTGATAGGATCAAGAAACCGCTTCATTAGTCATTAATCTAAAGATGGTGATGGTAGGAGGAGCATCCATGGAACTGGACCAGTGCTTTCAGAAGATGAAGATGGAAGGAATCTCGATCAAAGAGTGGAAAGACATCCCTGTGGAGCTTCTGATGAGGATCCTTTCCCTAGTCGATGATCGGAATGTCATTGTTGCTTCTGGTGTTTGCAGTGGTTGGAGAGATGCCATATCTCTTGGCCTCACTAGTCTCCGTCTCTCTTGGTAATCCTCTCTCTCTCTCTCTCTCTCTCTCTCTCTCTCTCTAACCCCTATTTAGGGCACAATCATCTTTTCTCTGTGTTGGTGTTTTGGATTTGAAGTGGGAGATGAGATTCCTGAGTCTTGATTTTCATCTTGTGGTTTAGGGTTATGTATTGTCTGGTTTGTGTAAAGATCAGATATTTTTTATTGGTTTTGTTTTGAGAAACATTTCATTAACTTGTTGAAAAAGCTGTTTAACTTTTTGATGAAAACCTTTAAGATGATGGATCAGTTTTCATTAGGAGGTAAAACCAAGCTCGTTAATTCAGAGGCGTAAATATTTTAGAGTCTGAAGATGACTCTTGAGTCTTTGAACCCTTAGGAGCTTTGTTCTTGTCACTTGCTGTGTATTCAGACTGATCTTTGTCTAACTCTCTGATTTTGTTTCTTCTCTCTTTACCAGGTGCAACAACAACATGAACAGCTTGGTTCTTTCTCTTGCTCCCAAGTTTGTAAAGCTGCAGACTTTAATACTGCGGCAGGACAAACCGCAACTAGAGGACAATGCAGTGGAGGCAATAGCAAATCACTGCCATGAGCTACAAGAGCTTGATCTCAGCAAAAGCTTGAAGCTTACTGATCGTTCGCTTTACGCAGTTGCTCATGGTTGCCCTAACCTCACTAAACTCAACCTTAGCGGATGCACTTCATTCAGCGACACTGCTATTGCTTATTTGACCAGATTCTGTAGCAAGCTCAAAGTTCTGAATCTTTGCGGATGTGTCCAAGCTGTATCTGACCATGCCTTGGAGGTGAATTTTCCTTTTGATATTATCTCTCCGTGTGGTTTTTGCTCATTTGGTCATAGAGTGGCTAATTGATTAAAAAAAAAATCTTCTTCCTGGTGTGTACAGGCTATTGGGAATAACTGTAACCAGTTGCAGTCACTTAACTTGGGATGGTGTGAGAATATCAGTGATGATGGGGTTATGAGTTTAGCTTATGGCTGCCCAGATCTCAGGACCCTGGACTTGTGTGGATGTGTTCTCATCACAGGTCATTCACATTAGATAAGCTTACTCGGAAGCTAAATTTCCTGGATAGATGGATCAAAAAATGATTGATCTTGAGAGCCTTTAAAGTGCGAAATCCAACTTGCTTTTGTCATGTAATTTTTGCAGATGAGAGTGTGGTAGCTTTAGCAGACTGGTGTGCCCACTTGAGGTCACTGGGGCTATACTACTGCAGAAACATAACAGACAGAGCGATGTACTCACTAGCACAAAGCGGAGTAAAGAACAAACCTGGGTTATGGAAATCAGTTAAGAAAGGGAAATACGACGAAGAAGGGCTGAGAAGTCTCAACATCAGCCAATGCACTGCCCTTACACCTTCAGCCGTTCAAGCGGTTTGCGATACCTTTCCCGCTCTTCACACATGTTCGGGAAGGCATTCGCTTGTCATAAGCGGTTGTCTTAACTTAACATCTGTGCACTGTGCTTGTATTCTTCAGGCTCATCGCGCACACAGCGCGTTTCCTCATCCGGCTCACTGAAACAGAGGAATAGATATGTTGTATATAGAAGCATCATGTTGATGAGACTAGATGACGATCGGGTATTATAAGTATTAGCTTTTCTAAAATGTATGTGAAAACTTAAAAGCTTTTGTTGTTCTTTCTTTGTCTTGAAAGATCTTTTGTATATGTTGGTGGTATGTTCACGAGGAACACATAACTTTACCTCTATGTTACTACTTACTATTGAAGGTAGAATTTCTCTTGTAATACACTTTCTTCAGATTGTAAAACTTCCATAACAGTCTTAATCTTTGATTGATAAGGTAGTAGATGCAATTATTTTAGGAATGTAAAATCTTGAGGATGATGGTAGACAAAAAAGGGCCTGATTAATTAAAAAAGAGGTCCTACCGGGAGTCGAACCCAGGTCGCTGGATTCAAAGTCCAGAGTGCTAACCACTACACCATAGAACCTTTTGTCTTTAACCTTAATATGTAATATAGATGTACTACCATATTAGGTTGTGAGGTAAATAAAATTGCAACTCTTCGATCATTCTGTAATATTAATTTCAGCAACAACGGCAACAATTGTCTTCCTTCATCAATTACAAACTACGAAGAACATAATTGAAATGAAACCATTTTTTTTTTCTTTTTTCGTTTGTTTGTTAATTGTCAATAGTTTGACGTTATTATAATAGAGCTTCAAAATAGTAGTATAACAAACAAAGAAAGACGTTTTTTGTTTTCTTTGGTGATCTACTCTGATCTCAGCAGCTAATAAAGCATTTATCGGGTTTTCTAAAATGGGCTTTATTATGGGCCTACGTTTGTCCAGCCCATATAATTAAGTGTAATATATCGCGGTTATACGGGAAGAAGTGACGATATGCTGAAAATATCGCCAGCGGTATGGTATTTAGTATTTACGCGGTTACCATATGAGTTCTAAATTCTAATAAGCATACTTAAGTCAAAATTAACGAGTAATAGCTAAGATGATTCACCTAAAGTAGTTTTTTCCGCCTAGGACGATTCATTAATGCACACTGCTTAACACTTAACAGCTTCCTTTGTCAATCTCAGATTTCTAATTATGGACACAAACAAAATCCGACAGTAAGCAAGACTATGTCTTGCAATAATGATATCCCTATAATATATAGTGCTTCGTTTTCCATACTCATACTGTCATACGTAAGAACGAAACTTTTTAATTCTCCTCTTAGGAAATGTACTTTTGGAAAAAATACTTTGAAAAAATGTAATTAAGAAGTTATTGAATAAAGTAATTAAGGAAATCCTAAAATGACAACCGTGTGTTGACTCAATCTAACAAGACTTCAATACAGCAAATCACTTGCCAAAAGATAGCGAAAACAAATTATGAATTTTTCCAACATATCCTATGATTCACCACTTAGAGTAAACAACTTACAATTTCACAAATTATGTAATTCCAATCATTTAATTATCCAAACCTTTCAGTGCATGTATATAAACACACACACATCACTCCAGTTTTTACAGAGTAAGTATAGCACTACAACACTGAGAAAACAATGGAGAAAGAAACCAAGATTCTGGTTCTCATAATAGGTGCAGGACCAGCCGGTTTAGCCACATCAGCTTGTCTTAACCGGTTGAACATACCAAATATTGTGGTGGAAAGAGAAGATTGCAGTGCCTCTCTGTGGAAAAGACGGTCTTACGATCGTCTCAATCTTCACCTCGCAAAGCAATTCTGTCAACTCCCTCACATGCCATTCCCTCCAAACACTCCTACCTTCGTCTCCAAGGTAGGTTTCATCGATTACCTTGATGAATACGCCACACGTTTCAACATAAACCCTAGGTACAACCGGAACGTCAAATCGGCTTATTTCAACGGTAGTCAATGGATCGTGGAGGTGGAGAACGCGGAGGCAGCTTCGAGAGAAGTTTACTCGGCGAGGTTTGTGGTTGCTGCGACGGGAGAGAATGGCGAAGATGTGATTCCGGAGATTCCAGGGCTTGTGGAGAGCTTTGAAGGAGAGTATATGCACTCAAGCGAGTACAAGAACGGCGAGAAGTTCGCCGGAAAAGATGTTTTGGTCGTCGGAAGTGGAAATTCTGGAATGGAGATTGCTTATTGTCTGTCTAAGTGGAACGCTAAGGTCTCCATCGTTGTTCGTAGCCCGGTAAGTATAGATTGGAACATTAAAAAAATAATACTAATAAAATGATTATAAGTTATAACAATTAAGCCGAATTATAAACACTTAAATTTTGTAATTGAATATATAGGTGCACGTGCTGACGAGAGGGATCGTTTGGATCGGAATGTGGCTGCTCAAGTTCTTCCCGGTAAAATTAGTTGACCGTTGGTGTCTCTTACTCGCAGAGCTGAGGTTTGGGAGTCTTTTGAGATATGGGCTTGTAAGGCCTAAAATGGGCCCATTTATGAACAAGATTGTTACCGGCAGGTCACCTACCATCGACGTCGGCTGCGTCGGCGAGATTAAGTCCGGCAAGATTCAGGTTGTGCCGTCGATTAAGCGTATTGAAGGGAAGAGAGTGGTATTCGTCGACGGAAATACCAAAATCGTCGACTCTATTGTCTTTGCAACTGGTTATAAGAGCAGCGTTTCAAAATGGCTTCAGGTAATTTACATTTAGAAATGTCTTCTCCGAGAAACAGAGAAAACAAAAAAAAAAACTCTGTTCTTGTTTTAATGGCTCTGATGCGACACAGGTGGATGATGGAAATTTGTTCAACGAGAATGGGATGCCGAAAAGCGAGTTCTCGGATCACTGGAAGGGGAAGAACGGTTTGTACAGTGTTGGATTTGGGAGACAAGGCTTGGCTGGTATTTCAAAAGATGCTCATGACATTGCTAGAGACATTGATTCGTTTGTCGGAGAAGCATGAACAAGCTTTCCTGCTAAATTATAACTTTTTTTGAGTTTTTACATGTCAGATACTTCCATAGGTCTTAAAAGAAGTTGGAATAGCCTTACTGAACATGCTAACAACATAAACACAATATTATTGATATGATACAAACAGCTTCATAGCTAATGAAAAAGAAGATAACATTATTGATGACACATTGCTGATCAATAGTCTAAGACATTGCTTAAGAGCTTAGCTTTCATTGTGCCAGAGTGTTCAGAATCTCATGATTTTGTTGTCCCAAGAGCGTTTCTGAGATTTGAGTACTTAGTTTCTAGCTCATACCACGAATCCAAGTTCACTAAATGGTTAAACTCCTCGAAAGTAATCATCTTTTCCAAATGATCTTTGGTGGTTCCCTTTTCCTTGAGGATCTTGAGAACATCCACAAGAGCTCGAGTTGATGCATAGAGCGAGGTAAGCGGGTGAGCGATCAAATGAAAGCCCATTTCCTTAAGCTCATCAGGGGTATGCAATGGCGTGCGCCCACCTTCAAGCATGTTACACACTCTGTACCCTTTTGTGCGCTTTCCAATTTCCTTAAGCTCATCATCGTCCCTCGGTGCCTCAACAAAGGAAGCATCAGCTCCTGCCTGCACGTTTTTCCAATCTGTCTTTATTTACCACCATTCCGTCTTCTTATAAGTTAAAGCTGTAACACAACATAATTTACTAGTAACCTCCATGTAGAGATTAGCACGGTCAATGGCGTCTGAAAGTCCTGTTTTTGCAGACAGAGCACGCGCATCAGTCCTAGCGATGAGGAAAAAGTCAGAATCTCCAATAGCGTCTCTCGCTGATGCTATTTTAGCAGCGTGCTCCTCCGCAGGTATGACCTGTTTCCAAGTTAGAAGCCAAATGTCATAACTTAGAACCCCACACCGATTAGGAATAGAACTAAAATCATCTGCACTCTTCGACTATTAAGCAATAAGTTTCCACTTATAGATTCGGGGAGCAAAGGAGGAGGAAATGAAACCAATACCTCTTTGCCACGCATATGACCTACAACAAAAGACAAGGGAGACCAAAAGAGTGTATGAGTATTTGAAACATTTGACAATAGCTTATCGCTTTGGGAGAAGGAACAAGAGGATGATGTCTCTTACCACACCTCTTTGGCCATGCCTGGTCCTGCGGAGAAACCCGAAATAACATTAACACAAGTCAAGATGAACAGGAAGAAGAAACTTTCTTGTGGTTACTATAATGAAAAACACAACTAAGATAGCACAAGAGAGAAACATAAGACTATGGCTATTAAATATAACACATATGAAAATACATCAAACATAACTAAGTTAGAATCATTCGAGATTCAACCACCACTAAAACCAAAGACTAGTCTGAAGAAGTTTACCTCAAGGAAGCAACCGGCAGCACCTGCTGCGATTAAGTCCTTTACGGTTCTTTGAACATTGAGGGCATTTCCTCCACCAGTATCTGAACAATGTCAAAAGAATGAATCTTTAACAGAACAGAAACTTCAGAGAAACAAAAGAAGCCATAAGTTCAAGATTTATAATAACAAAACTTTCAACAATCCAGAAAGCAATAAAGAACAATGAAAATTGCAGTTATCTACGCAAACAAAGATCGCTCATTTAAAACTCCATCGTCTTACTAAAGTGTCAACAATCGTTTAGACACCAAGAGATTCTCAATTCTTTCTCTTTGATATAGTTAATTGATTGAGATTTTAGATTGTGGACTTGCCTGCATCCGCAATAATGGGTATGTTCGGAGCCGCAGCACAAACCGATCTCGCCGTTGCTGCCATCTCCGGCGGTCTAAAAACGACAGAATAAAACAAATAAAACGACAGAAGATGGAGTTGTCGACTAAACAAAAGAAAAACAGGTGAAAAAGGCACTGGCGCACGTTATCAAACCGAAATCGGGTTTTCCCAAAATAGAGGCGGAGAGGGCGTAACCGGAGATTAGCGCGGCGGGGAATCCGGTCTGCTGCACGATAGCCGCCGATAATGCGTCGTAGACTCCGGGAATAAGCACTACGCCTTGCTCTTCAAGCAGACGGTGAACACGTGACTGCATTCTCACCGTCGGATAAACCGATCTGACGGCGCGAGGGTTTTGACTGGTTCTGGCTGAAAGTGAAGTGTTTGAGTTGCAGAGTGAAGTGGATTTGACCGCCATTAACATCGACATTCTCGAAGCTTTGAAGGTTTTCTCGTGCCGTTGGAGAGAGTGAAGACAAGAAAATCAATATCATCCAATCGGATAAATAAGAAGAGAAGATTTTTTTTTTTTAACTAATGATGTCCACGTGTCACATGTTTATGAACTATTATTGTTCTTAGGCTCTAAATTCGTAATTTTAATAGATCAATTTAAATGATATAACGTTATGAAAAATGTTGATGATATGAAAAAAGTAATAAAGAAAGAGCAGTTTAGCAGGGCCTGTGGTTAGGTAGGCACGTTTATTGTTGACTTATGGTTGTGGAGTTATGCTATCACCAATTCTATTTCGCTAGCTTCTTTGTGAATCATGTCATATAACTTTAGAGTTTAGTAAATATCTGAATTATTATTTTTTAGTATCACAAACCATAACCATTACTATTAAGTCTATTATAGACGGTTTGAGGCGAAATGATATATACATATTAATTCCTCAAAGTTTAGATATCAAAGCAAATATTTCACCCGACTCTCATCAAGGTCGGTTCTGATTTTCTCATGAAGATAGTTTTTTCGGCAAATTTGATATAAAATGGGGTTTTGATGCCAAGAAAAACAAAATCAGTTTCTTTGAAATGAATCCAATTCCTAGCGAACACAAAAAAAAAAAAGGGCAGAGAAAATGTAAAAAGGGTTTTTACTATTGGTCCATTTTAGATGTTTTACGAATAAGAGGCTTATACATGTGCATTTTCATAAAATGCGGTAGAGATTAATTTGATCTAACGCGATACAACCAACAATCTTCCACTGTTCTACAAGAGTTAGGACTAACTCCATGGGCCGAGCATGGGCCTGTATAGATGTATACCATGGAAACTCAGAAACCAAAACCCATTACAATTTTGGTACAAGTGAAAATTTTCATGTTTTCTACTTGTTGGGTAAGCGTTTCTTATTCGCTCTAATGATGATTCAAGGTCATCAAAGTCTTTAACTTAAGAAATCTTCTGCTTTTTTTCTTTCACCTGGGTGTATAGCATAGATGCGCTAGATCCTTAGATATTTCCATTCTTTTTTTTTTTAGATCAAATGATCCATTCATTATGTTTAAATTTGAGGATATGAAGACGAAAAAAACCTAGAAGATACATATAAGAAAGTTTATGTAGACAACACGTGGATTTCAATTTGTTTATCTGTTTATCCAATTAACTAGTGAAATAGAGATTATGTAGATTTTTGTCTGTATGACTTTTATATATTTTCTTCTACTATATGCATATATTATTATAATAATGACTAAATTATTTGAGCTTTTGAAATCATGGGACATGCTGTCGGAGACTAATAAATATGAACCCAAAACACAATTACATAGCGCATCCGGGATTTGCATGCGTGTTTAGGACCAAACATCCCACTTCTTCGTGATAATCTTTTCTTAATACATAAATTTGGAAGAAGTAAACCTTATGAACATGTGTACCAGTATCACTTAAGCATAGATCGGCGGTTGGACTCGTAAATTTTCAAAGATTTGTCTTCTAAAATGCATTAATATATATATATATATATATGAGCCGATCCCTATATGAGCCTATGAGGTTAGATTGTAATAAAATTGTAATACATACGACTACATGTAAAATAAATAATTGGATTTATAACAAGCTTTCTAATAATCTTGAACTCCAAAGCAAGCTGTTGTTAAACTTCAATTACGTGTGTAAAACAATACATAAATAAAGTCCGGGGCCTTGTAGTCGGGTGGTTGGGGACGGGATTGGGGTGCACCACACTTCATGTTCGATCCACCTGTTGCGTGAAGGTAAGTCACATTGCTTTTGAATACCCACACGGATATTGACCTATTTTACGATCCATTTGAATATCCGGAAAGAGCTTATCTGTGGGTTGCTCTTCCCTAGATATTAGTGTGGAGCTTTCTATAAGCATGAGATTATACTGAATAAAAAAATAAAATAAAATACATAAATAAACTACAGAAGATTATTCCATCCACACTTGAACATTTCGTCAAAAGAAAAACCCATTCATCAGCCACCTAGCTATAGTAACATCATTTGCTTAAAGAAACTTCCATTTGAATTCCAATGGTAACATTATAGCATAAGAAAGCACCTTTAGTGACGGGATGTTAATTTTCATATGGTAAATAAATCTATATAATTGTTGAATGTATAATAGCGTGCTGAGATAATTCATACTTCAAATAAATTGGATGATAAGGTTTTATTGTATCAAATAGAAATAATATAAGTTACGTTGTGGATAAGATGGAGAGAGAGAGAAGTCTTCCAATGTGGATATTGCGAGGATAAGGTTGAAAAAGACTGCGTCAACGGGTAATTATTTCACATCTTATTATATAAACATGAATATTTCAAAGTTGTTAATTCACCTAATCGTAACATATATCAGATTAATTGATCAGATTCTGCAAAATTTACTAAATTTTATAATGGATTCATAATCCTTAAAGATAAAATTACTAAACAAAACAAAAAAATAAAAAAAATAATTTTTTTTTTTCCAAATTGATGAATTAATTCTCATGTTTCCAAATTGATGAATAATTCTCATATTTTTATTTGAATTCTATTTACTTTTCTTTGTTCTACTCAAATATTATTGAAGAAAAGAGAATGGTAAATATAATTCAAATAAAAATATGAGAATTAATTCATCATTTTAAAAAAAAAAAAGATATTTGAATAGTTAACTAATAAAAAGTAAATATAATTTAAATAGGAATTAGAAAAACTAAATGTCACAATATTTAATTGAAAACTAATTGATAGAGAAAAAAAGTAAGAGAATAAAAATAAATAAATAATTGTTACTTTGTTAGGTTTCTCTAAGTGTGTGTGATTTCGTATCGGCGTTCTCAGTAATATTTCATTTAATTTTACGGATGGTCTAATTAAAATTGTTTTTTAATTTTTATAGTTTTTTTCTATGAGTTATAAAATATTAAATTATAAACTTCGTATATATGCATGATCTAATTTAGTTTAAAATAAACTAATATTTATGGTTAAAAGAAAACAAACAAATTTTCCTGGTTAAAAGAAAGCAAACATTTTTTTTTTTGGGAACAAATTGTGATTAGAATCTTTACACACTGATTAACGATGATCATTGCTTATGCGTTATACAGTAATTTTACTGGGAGACTTCCATGAGTCCCACTAAACATTGGAAACTTGTATTTATAAGTCACCAAATTAAGGTGAAGAAACAAAAAAAGACATAAGAAAAGACTTCGTAAATAACATAATTGGAACATCTAAATAACAAAAAGGTGTTGAATTCTGGAGATGTCCAAATGAACATCTAAATATAGATCTGTAAGTTAGGATCCATGTTCAACCTGAGTTTATGTTGTGGATTTACAGTTAAAAGAATTGTAATCAAACTAATTAACTAAACCTACTATCTTTGAATGAATATAGTACATATTTGATATATTTCAAGTTTTAGTTTTCTATAAAATGTATCTTGAGTCTAAAAATAAAAAGTTCTCTAAGTTACTATTTGTTGTGTTTTGGGTTTCAAATATCATAATTTTGAAGTTTTTCATAAAACAGAAACAACTACAGATTGTAAAACGAGTTTTTAAACGTTTTAGAAGAAGTTTGAAACTTTTCTTTTTGTGTGTGCAAAAGAGTCTGAAACAAATTAAGAAAGGTTCTCAATTAAACGTTGAGTTAAGAGTTTATCCTAGATTTGTTTTGTGGTATTTTGAATTATTACAAACTTTTGATATTTTTATTTTTATATAAATAAAATAGTATTCAAATCGATTTTTCTTTGATCTAGTTTGGACTATTAAATTTAAACAAAACAACAGTAGATTTCTTGTAAAACAAAAGTACTTTCTCAAGTTTACAAAGAAAAAAAAAGAGCGTTTGAATATTTCATAAGAATCAACACGCTTAAACTGCACTAACAACAGCATGAAATCGTGAATATTTAATCAACTGTCAATTAGTGGGAACTGTCGTACGCACCTTCGTCACCCCACGATCGCTTCCGTCATAAGTTTCCAGGCATATCCAACGGTCAGTGTTTTTCTTCTCTTTAGTAAATAAAATATAATAAATCCCAATATTACGAGTGACAATTAATTTGGTCAACAAAAATTGATGAAAACCAAAACGGACACGGAACTGCTAATTATCTTTATTCTTTTCCAGTGAGATATTTAAGATTTTACTATTTTTTTTAATCATAATTCAATTACCTTCTGGAACAGTAGACCTAGAGGAATTGGAATTCACTTTTTATTCATAAAATAATATCTGAATTAAATTTATAAAAAATTCTTGGAAGCAATTTACCAAAAAAATTCCAGTTTCGGTCCTCTCCGAAAACAATAAAAAATCTCCTTCAGATCAGTCTCATTTTTGCGCTCTATTTTTTTTTTTTGTCTCCCCTTATAAATCCTGAAACTTGTTATTCAACTAAAACCTAACACCACCACACGAGTCTATGCAACTTTGAAGTTTAAACACATCTTTAAACAAAGACCACAGACACAAACCAGAAAATCAGAAACAAAGAGTTTGTTTTTATCATTTCTGTCTTCTTATGTGTAAACAGTAGACCCTAAAGGTCAAACCTTTTGGGCTTTTCTTTCTTCCTTTGGATTTTCCGACGTTCAAATCAGATTTCCTCTTGTCAATCTCATTTGGTCATCTCCAGAATTCAACACCTTTTTGCTCTAATCTCTCCTGGTAATTTGACTTCAACAACCCGATCGTTTTTTTCTTTCCTGGTCCTTAAATCCGTGCTGTTTTGTTTCAGATTTTGCTTCAATATCTTTAGAATCTCCCTAACTTGTTCGATTATGTTATTTTGCAAGCGGTTTAAACCAGTCAATATGCAATTAAAACATAGATCCTAGTGCTCTGATTGCTCTGAGTTGCGACTATCGAAGAAAATTCTTGGTTAATCGGTTATGGTCTTGAGGATTGCATAGATTTATTTAAGTATCAAAGGAAGAAACTTTACATGAATTGGCTGGGTGGGGGATTCCATAATTCTTTTCAATTCTCAATGGATTTGGATTGTATAGTCTGTGTTCATTAGTTTCTCTATTTGGAGAATCAATTCTCTATTTGGTGAGATTTGGATCATAAAGCTACATATCTGTTTTATCTATGATGGATTAGTAACAAAGGCTTAATTCTTAGAAAAGGATCTCTTGGTTTTTTGTTGTTTGCATGATTCAACATTCTTTTGTTAGAAACACAGTGGCTTGATGTTTTTCTGTGTGTGACATTCTAGTTGCTGTTGAATGGTGGAACAAACTGTGGTTAGAGAACACATCAAAGCGAGAGTCATGTCATTGGTGAGGTCGGCAGAGCCATCCGCTGCAGCGTATAGGAATCCGAAACTTTACTCGCTTAATGAGAATGGTTACAACAGTGGTGGTACTTCTGTTGAAATCTTTGATCCAGACAGGTCCAAGAACACTTGCCTAACTGATGATTCTTACCCAAGCCAAAGTTATGAGAAGTACTTTCTCGATTCGCCAACTGATGAGTTTGTACAACATCCTGTTGGCTCGGGTGCCTCGGTTAGCTCGTTTGGCTCTTTGGACACATTTCCTTATCAGCCAAGACCGGTTCTTGGATGTTCCATGGAATTTCAGTTGCCGTTTGATTCAACCTCTACTTCATCTACGAGGCTGTTTGGAGGTTACCAAGGGGGAATTCAAAGTCCGAGCATGGATGGGGTGGAAGAGTTTGATGATGAGCAAATGAGATCAAAGATTCAAGAGCTTGAAAGAGCGCTTCTCGGTGATGAAGATGATAAGATGGTTGGAATAGATAACCTGATGGAGATTGACAACGACTGGTCTTACCAAAACGAGAGCGAACAGCATCAGGACTCACCCAAAGAATCATCATCTGCAGATTCCAACTCTCATGTAAGTAGCAAAGAAGTGGTGTCACAAACTACTCCGAAGCAAATCCTGATATCTTGTGCACGTGCACTATCCGAAGGAAAATCAGAAGAAGCTTTGTCAATGGTAAATGAGCTGAGGCAGGTTGTTTCGATCCAAGGAGATCCTTCTCAGAGAATCGCAGCTTACATGGTTGAAGGTCTAGCTGCAAGAATGGCTGCTTCAGGGAAATTCCTCTACAGAGCATTGAAATGCAAAGAGCCTCCTACTGATGAGAGGCTAGCAGCTATGCAAGTCCTCTTTGAGGTATGCCCTTGTTTCAAATTTGGGGTTTTAGCAGCTAACGGTGCGATAATCGAAGCAATTAGAGGTGAAGAGGAAGTTCACATAATCGATTTCGATATTAACCAAGGGAACCAATACATGACACTGATACAAACTGTTGCTGAGCTACCCGGTAAACGTCCTCGCCTGAGGTTAACCGGAATTGATGACCCTGAATCAGTCCAACGCTCAATTGGAGGATTGAGAATCATCGGTTTAAGACTGGAACAATTTGCAGAGGATCATGGAGTATTCTTCAAATTCAAAGCAGTGCCGTCAAAGACTTCCATTGTCTCTCCATCGACACTCAGTTGCAGAGCTGGAGAAACCTTAATTGTGAACTTTGCATTCCAGCTTCACCACATGCCTGACGAGAGCGTCACAACAGTAAACCAGCGGGACGAGCTGCTCCACATGGTGAAAAGCTTGAGCCCGAAGCTCGTCACAGTCGTTGAACAAGATGTGAACACAAACACTTCCCCGTTCTTCTCCAGATTCATAGAGTCTTACGAGTACTACTCAGCGGTTTTCGAGTCTCTAGACATGACACTTCCGAGGGAAAGCCAAGAGAGGATGAATGTAGAAAGACAGTGCCTTGCTAGAGACATTGTCAACATTGTTGCCTGCGAAGGAGAAGAACGGATAGAGAGATACGAGGTTGCTGGAAAATGGAGAGCGAGGATGATGATGGCGGGATTCAATCCAAGACCAATGAGTTCGAGAGTAACAAGCAATATACAGAACCTCATAAAGCAACAATATTGCAATAGGTACAAGCTTAAAGAGGAAATGGGTGAGCTCCATTTTTGCTGGGAGGAGAAAAGCTTAATCGTTGCTTCAGCTTGGAGGTAAAATGATGGTAACATAGTCGCTATGTTTTATAAAACACTGTTATGTTTTATTTTTAATCTTGGGTTATTGTAACTGGTTAAATCATCGCCGTGTATTATTACCAGAGATCAGGGTTGATTGCAGACTGGTTCTAAAACTAATCTAACACTTATGGAATAATATTTGTTTTCGTTTCTTGCATATAATGTAGAGTTTTGGTTCTTAAACTTATTCGTCTATCCGGTTACTGATGGTTGATATGTGGGGGAGTGAATGTGTTTACATGTTAGTGTTTTTTTTTTTTTTACGTATATAAAAACAGATTTGATGTTTGAAAGATTTAAAAGAAGACTCAGACTCAATTCCAAACTGTATTAGTCTATATTTTGAGTACCATTAAAACTTCTGTTATTATTTTGGCAATACCGTCGACGATCCTGGCGGTCTTCCTGTGCCACTTAACCTAGGATCGTGACTCCACCAAGTGTTCGCTCGTGTTCAAAAGCTCGCATGTGGTCTTACTCAGCTCAGGAAGGTTTTGAAATCGCAACTTCTGAAGTTTGGGTGTGTGCTGTGTTTGCAGAGATCCCATGATCCAATGAGGTGGCCTCCAGCTCCGGGTATGCGAAACATGTCATCTTTCTTGGAAAACATGACTCGAGAGGAGAAGAAGCAGGGGTTTGCGATTCTGATGTTGATCCACTCGGAGTTACTTTGACCCGGTCTGCAAAAGCTAAGTTGAGGTCCCAAGAACTTGACAACCACAACGCAGTCCTCTTCCTCTGGAGAAGGTGAGGACATGGACACGTTGGTGATGATTTGGGTTTGGCAATGAGGCAGAGTTACAAGAGGAGGCAGCGAGATGCGTTTCGGATCTGAATCCGATGCAACCGGGTTTAGATCATCTTGGAGCCGCAGAACTCCATCGTCCTTCAAAGTGGCTACCCAGCCATGAGATGACCCGATCGATACCAATGCATCATCATTAAGATGATTATGCACCAAATCCATAGGCACCTTCTTATCCAAGTAAGTGGACTCACGTTCATTAGCATTGATAAAAAATGATGAGTTTCCCGAGATTCGCTTCACAAGTTTTAGCGCCGATGATGTAACAAGGAGGGCTTTGCAGCAAGGAAGATGAGACGCCATTAGAGAGAAGAGGAGAGGCTCTAACAAACACCGGTTTTCGAAGGCAGAGCTTCTGAGGCTGGCCGAGAAGCAGAGCCATGGATGTTCTTAGCGAAAAGCAAGAGACTAAAAGAAAAAAAACCCTAATTGAAGAATTGGTGATGATCACATCTTCTCCACCTAACACACTCCATTAATACAGAGAAAGGAACTTGGCCACCAAGTTTTCCATCTCTAAATTAACTACGGATATATTTTTCTTTCCATTAGTCCTTTTCTCGGCTTTGTTCTCCACTCATTAACTTCCAACTTCCCTTTAGTTTTTTTTTTTAGTACTGTAATTAAAGTACCACTTTAGTTTAATTCATAGAAAACGTGTATATAATAACTGCGTAGTGATGTTTAACATTGGATCGTTAATATGTAAGTTCAATTTTATGATATCTGAGAATTGAGTTAGTCTATCAAAAATTAAAATTAGATATCAAATTCACTGGTAAGTAACACAATTTGGTGGACTTACTTGTTGTTGGGCTTATCAATTTAAGCCCTTTAGGCCCATTAAAGTCGCAAAGGCATCATCGTCATCTTCATCAATCACTCGTTATCAGTAGAAGAAAATTAGGAATCTTACATTTTTTTCTTTTCAGCATAGTTGTTTTTACATCCCAACAAAACAAAAGCAAAACTCTAATTAAGAAGAGTTAATACGAAATCACAGAACAAATCACCACAAAAGCTTTAAACTTGCTGGTCTTGCTTCCTATTAACCACATTTTGCTTCTTCTCCTCATCTTTCATCTCCACCGACTTCTCATCCTTTTCAGCATCCGCAGATTTCTCGCCTTTGTTTCCACAGTAGATGAAGTATAGAATCAATTGCAGCGTCCCTAAAGCACATCCAAACCCATTTGGGATCTTCACCACACAAAAAAAAAACCAAAAACGTCAAAATTTAGGAATCAAGTTTTGTTTTGTTTTTTTTCTTTCCAAAAGACGACCAAAAAAGGGAGAAATTAACTTACTGCAACAAAAGGGTCACGACCGATAAGACCATAAACGAACCACGAAGTTCCACAGAGGAACACAAAGAGAGATAAAAAGAATGGCATATACTCTACACTCTTCGTCTTTATCACCAACCTCTGTTAATCAAATCAAACACCACAAATTTAAAATCAACAAATTTGATCTCAAGAAGAGCAAAGGTTAAAGTGGCCCAATCTTGATTTCTTTGTGTGCTTACCATGATTGAGAGTGGAGAAGCGTACATGATGATGGAGAAAACGGTGGCTGCAATACCACAGAAGAGCTTTCTAGCGTTTCCATGGAGGGCAAAGAGAGAGACGAGAGCCACCGTTGCGAATACGGCCAAGACGGCAGTGAAAACACCAAAGATCTTAGCTTTTTCCTTCTTTGGTGCATAGAAAAGGAAGATCAACACATAGATTGTCTCGATTACTGCTCCTGTGCCATTGATTGTGCTCACTAGTGTGTTGTCTTTTGACACAAAGGGAAGTCCGTACCTGAACAGAGAAAAACAAGTTATTAAAGCGATATGAATACTGGCAAAGTTAGAAAACTTTAGATTTGAGAATGATTTTACCAGGCGGAGAGGAGACAGTTGAGGAGAGTCATAGGGTAAGGGATACCAGAGAACTGTTCAGTCGATTTGTTCTTGATGATTCTCTTGAATGTTATCCTAATTTCATTTTACGAACAACCAAAAAAAGAAAGAAGATTTCTGAGTTTTTTCTTGGTTAATCAGTCATGAAGGAGAGATTTTCCAGAACAGAACAACAAATTAAGCCAAGAGCTAAAAGAATGCAAAATCGATTCACGAGGTGAAAAAAGGAGGAAAAAGAGAGAGAGAGAGAGAGAGAGAGAGAGAGAGGATGAATACGTACGAAGGAGCCAAGAACAGAAACAGAGCAGTCGCATTTCCTGTAAAAGTAGAAAACGACAAATACGATAGTCTCAGTGATTTCTTATGGAGAAAGGAGAAAGAAAGAGATTGAGGAATTGGGTTACCGAAAACACCGAAGATGGTGTGAGCGATTTTCATCTTTGATCTCTAACGCGACTAAAGATTTCTCTTTTTCTTGTTTGTAAGCCGAGAGAAAGTGAGAGAATGAGCTGAGTGTTTTTATTGGCAAGCGTCTTCCTCAGGTATATATGAAGATGAAAAATCGGCGTGTGCCAACCGCTTCACCGCGAAACACCAGTAATTATCAAATTAATTAAAGAGGGCCCAATAAATTAGTGAAATCATGTTACTAATCACTTTTTCTATTATATTTTGTAGTATTAGTAAAATTTGGAAAATACTAATAAGGATTAAGAAGTAACGTTACTAACAATAATTTCGTAATATTTTCGATCAAAGGGGGAATTTCGTAATATTATAATATGTAATATTCTCCCATAATTTTGAATTTTAGCATATACAAAAAGTTATCTTTGTTTCCAAATTTATTTTTGGAAACGATTTTTTGTATCTTTTTTTGTCCTAGGGAAGTGAACCCGACCCTCTGGATCGACATTCTTTCGGCAAGAAATAAACGATTTCGACGCTTGTGGCGTTTTTTGTGTTTTTTCTTTTCTCTTAAGAAATAAACGATTTTGTTAAAGAAAAAAAAATTTGGGTTTTGATGTTTAGATTTATATGAACTGAATACATCCTGTTGACAAAAAAAAAAAAATAGCTACACATCCTATTCTAACCGTTACAAAAAGCTCTGAAAAATATTTTTTTATGATTAAATACTAATATGAAATAAACACCCACAAAAAAAAAAAAAAAAATTTTGCCCTACTACTGAACGTGTTCTGAATTCAGCGCGTGCGTGACGTTTGAATTTTTTTTTTACTGCAAACGATTCCATTAATTTTAAAAAGTCATACTGAATTTTAGAAAAACAAATTATTACATAAACAAATATATGCGTCAAAAATAAACAACTAAAATCATACGTTTGAATCTCTTATTAAAAAGGGTGTTGCAAAAAAAAAATTCTAGATAAAATTCGACAATTCCCTTTAAAGATATTTTTCCAAATTTCCTCTAATTTTAAACGAAAAACAGATTATTAGTGATTAGGTGTCCCTTTTTTTTTTTGTCGGCTCCTCTATCTGATCTAGTTATAAACCTTTTCATTACATTATTATTCTATACCATTGAACCACAGCCACATGGTGCTCTTTAGTCTATAGAAGAGACTCACCACGAGTACACAGCTTATTCTGTTCGACCCAAACCATCGGTTCATGATAATATTAACCGGAGTAAAACCAACAAAATCTCCATTCGGTTCGATTGCGAGGCTAAGGTTAACGGATCAACGTCGGCAGTTGAAACTGATTATGGAAGATGACCTAAATGGTTGTTTTTGTGTACGTGGGACAAAATCATAGAATTAACGTGTTCTCATTAGATATTTTTTTATACGTATAGTTTAAGAAAAATATATAGCTATGTATATTCATTAACTAAATTTTAAAAATCTATCATAATATTCGCCCAAGAAATGAGTAGAAAAATATACCCAAAAAAAGACTACACTTTCTTATATCGCTTTTGTCAAATGACAGACTTTATCAAATCAGAATTGTTTTTTCTTTTTTCTTTTTGTGTGTCGTTGGCTACGTCAAGATCTGTTGAGATTCTGGTATATACCTAGAACTAAACTAAGTGATGTAATTATATTTTATCAAAAAAAGGGTGATGTAATTATAAGTAAACAAAAACAAAAATGTAGCACAGTAGACTGTGGTATATGATTCAGTCTGCAAGCAACGTGCATAACTTCTTACTTTATCCTTATGCATGCATGCTCTCCTCATATTTGAGTGAACACATTGTTATCCACAATATTTTGCACATTTTTACGTTTGTAGAAGCTTTATATATTTGGATGTGGATTACCAAATGGATTAATGTACTTTCACAAACCATAAAGTAGCACATATTATCTGGTCATTTTATTAAAATACCATAGCGTACGTAATGCTGTTTTAAGAATATATATAAGAAAAACATTTTGCTGATAAAAAAACTATTTAGTTACGTTCAATAGTTTGTTTACTAAAATATAATGTTAGTTACTATATAAACTACATACACACAATTATCATAAAAATAGAGAAAATCGCCTTTTTGAGGTTCGGTTTGAGTCACACGTCAATGATTGAAAGCAAAATACTGGACTAGAGAAGGAAGAGAAATAATACTTTTGTTTATAAAAGGTTAAATGATGACGTCAGAATACGAATCGTATAAACACCACATGGCATAGCACAACTCTTCACGAGTCACGTAGCCCTTTCCTACATATCGACCTTCCATCTTATCTTATTCATTTATAGTTTTATACTAGCTAATGATGTTTGCATTGGAATGGTTTTCCAACAATATGAACTAACTCAATCATGTATCTTTGATTGCCTATATTATACTTCAGTACTTAAGTTTTGGTTGATAATACTGCGTAATCGAAAAATTACAGAGAATCTAATTAATCTGCGAAATGGCTTAAAATCCGCATAATGAAAAATTGGGGAATAACAAAATATATATGATCTCGAATGAATTTCACTATATTTTCAATTATACTTTTATCAATATATTATTAATATTGATAAAACACAAATTGAAAGAAAAAAAAGAAAATAAATTGACAAAAATAAGTATAACATCTGCAAAATATGAACAAAACATATGCGAAATAAGAGCAAAAAATAATTAAAAATGAGTCGAATGACAATAAATTATCATATTTTTTCTTACTATCACACACAATAGTCACAACTATTAAACCCGGTCTAAAGAACAAAGTATCAAGTGTTCGCCTTTTGAATATATTATCAGTATCATAAAAGAAAATGAAAATATATTAATAATTAAGTTATCTATTAGAAAGATGTGACACCATTTAAATAGTATTAGAAAAAGAGACTTTTAATTTTTCATTGTAAGTATTTTTGACTTAGTTTTCAATACATAAATCTAATGATATTGTAACATCCAAATCATAGATGCAATCTCATTTATTCCTTTTCCCGTACGTTGCACGGAATTAAAACTATATCAAATTTTAATTTGTTATTTTTTAAATTTCATTTTAAGTATTTGTCTTTTTACGCTTTTAGTCTACTTTAATGTTTTGGTTGGTCACTATATATAGTAAAATCTATTTTACATTTTTAATTTCATAAACATATTTTAATAGGATAAATCTTCAATTCGAGTTTTAGTTAAAAATCTAACAATATATCGTTTTCAATAAAATATTTCATTATTTTTTTATCCAATTAGTATTACAATTTTCTATAATTTTTAATATCGAATTGTCATCTTTTTCTATTTATTTACATTAAGTTTTATATTTTTTGTAATTTGTATTAAATAAAAATAATGATAAATATGTTTTAATTTTAAAATTTGTGTTTCTGCTGATGTAGACATCCTAGATGGAGAGAAAATTCTGTTATTATATATATATGATTATTATTATTATTTTTTTTTTTTTGAGAAAAGACTTTCATATTTAAAAATGCAAGAGAAATAATTTTTTTTTTACTTTTTAGAAGAAACCTGGTTAATTATTGTGTACTTTTTGGTTAGAATTAACCTATCGTTAGTCCGAATACTATGTCCGTTTAATAAAGTTTGATATTTTAGATTCTTTTCAATTTGGTTTTGGTTGTGTTACTTTTTTTCTTCTTCTTTGAGACATCATTTATTGGTATTTTCTTTTCATATATAGAAGAAAATAATAGCTTAGGTTAATTTGCCAAATGCGAGTGATCAAACGAAACTTCTACATACTACCTAAAAGATAAACTCTAGAGACGATCAATAAATATACACAATCTCTCTATTTCATCAATCTTCATACTTGATGTAACCATTCAACAGATATATTTGTTTTTTATCCAAGTTCAACGAGTTTTCTTGATACGATCGAATCGGTTGTACTTACATTCATCGGTGGCGGACACATTTTTATAAAGATCGAATGATTATAACTTCTCAGAATTAAATACTTGCTTGCCCTAAAGGATAGGGCTTTCTTCTCGACCTTTCTGACTTTCCATAATTGCTTTTCTTTGAAAATTTGCACCTTCGAATGTAATAGTAATAATGTCTTTGCACTCTTCTTACCTACACTTTTGGCCTCTAGCTCCTTATGATCCTTTTGTATTGATGGACTCTTAGTAACCACCAAAAATCCAAGTCTTATCATCATCACAAAGTTACAAGATCATTCAGAAAAATTCTTACACTTTTTTAATACTTTTGGTATGACATTTGCAAAAGACTGCTGCAAAACATTACAATAGGTTTAACCCGAAAGCAGAGTAATTGTTAGGATGATGTCAAATCTCTGATGTTACATAACCATATATATATATAAAAAGCTTTGTATATTACCTGAAATAGAAAGTTCCTAGTTGCTGAGGTGAGCTGTGTAGACACGGAGGCTTGTTTTTCGATTACATACACTCCAAGCAAAACGATTTTGACCCATTCTGATAAAGGGTCATGCATAGAAACATGGAATGATGATTTCCGTGTGGAACTCTGTTTCGTGGGACTATATTATTGGTTCCTTGTCGGTGGATTACTGTAACAAAACTTTTGTCCTTCTACAGACAACCATCTCTCTCATCTATCTGGTTGCATCTGTTAAGCCAAATCAAATGTCGGCCAAAACAAAAAATCAGTTCCCTTTGATTCGTCTAGATCAATCTATCTGCAGGTAAAGAATTACCAGCAGAGAATGTCTACATAGTATTCACTGTGCTTCACCAAACCTTTGATCTCTGTAACAAATTACTCTGCCTTCTTGTTTTATCTACGAGTAGACTTACCGGTTGTGGCCCGTTTCGTCTCTGCTAAATCTTAAATCATTCCCATGCGAAATGCTTTTGCTTCATCCGGGTAGTGATGAATGCAAAGAATCTAGGTTCACATCACATGTTTCTTTTAAATGCCAATACAAAATTTCTAACACACTGTATATCTTGTCTCTTTCTTGGTGCCTTGTATCCCTGAAGATATATTCATAGAAGTTATCCATCTGGATTGAGCTGCAACCAGGAACCTTTTCCAAACCATGTTCTCTCATTGAGTTACGATGGCTCGAAGAATGCTCCCATTTCCCAACAGAAGCACTCATATTATATATTAATGTCAAGTAGCTTGGATTCGCTGTCTCCTGATCAAGGATCTTTCTGGTAACTTCTTCTAATAGTTTAGCATTTCCATGAATCTTGCAAGAACTAAGCAACGTGGCCCAAATGACGGCGTTCGGTTTCAGATGCATGTTTTCTATGAATTCTATAGCTTCTTCCAGCTTCCCTGCTCGGCCAAGAAGGTCAACCATGCAGCCGTAGTGCTCAATACGTGGTTGCATTTGGTATTCTGTTACCATACAGTCAAATACCTTCCTACCTTATTCCACTAGCCCTCCAGGCGTGCAAGCTGAAAGTACATAAATGAAGAGGGCATCATCGGGTTTTACTCTTTCTCTACACATTCTATTGAAGAGATCTATAGCTTCTTTGCAGCGACTGTTAACAGCTAAACCTGAAACCATCGTTGTCTACGTAATTATACATTTCCAATGCTCCATTTTGTCAAAGACTTCTTTTGCACTATCCACATCTCCGCATTTTGCAAACATGTCGATTAAAGCATTGCCTAGAGCAGTAGATACCTCAATCTTGTTTTTTCTTATATAAGAATCTACCCACTTCCCGTGATCATGAGAACTAAGATGAGAACATGCAGAGAATAAGGTGATAAGAGTTGTTTGATTAGGCTTGCACTTTCCATCAATCAACATTCTGCGGAATAAGGCAAGAGCTTCATCGAACATGTGGTTATGGACATATCCGGCAATCATTGCATTCCACGAGACCACATTTTTAACAGGCGTTTGATGGAAGATTTTACTGGCTGATTTGATATCTTTGTTGAAACTATATCCTGTTGTCAAAAGTGTCCACAAGACAACAGATTTCTCTGGCATACGATTGAAAATCGATTGTGCAGACCTCATATCACCTAGCTTCAAGAATCCAGAAATCATTGAATGCCAAGAAACCTCGTTTCTCTCCGGCATTCTCTCGAATACAGAGAGGGCGAATTCCATATTCCCAGCTCTAGACAATCCCGAAACAACAGAGCTCCATGTTACAATATTCCTCTCAAACAATCCAACAGCAATTTCAAGCTCACCTTGAGTCATATATGCTCCGATCATGGAATTCCACGAAACAACATCTCTCTCAGGCATTTCATCAAACACCCTGCGAGCAAGACCCAAACTTCCTCCACATTTCGCGTAAAAGTCGAGAAGAGTGTTCTGCACAAAGACAGAAGAACCAAAACCCAACTTGGAAATATCCCCATGTATCGCTTTACCATCTCTCAGACCTTCACATGATCCAAAACACTTCAAAAGAAAAGTGAAGGTAAAGCTATTAGGCATTATCTTCAAACACTTCATTTGATTATAAACCCGAAGACCAAAGCTATGACTTTTCCTCATAAAGCACTTCATCATCGTATTACAAGCAACAACATTCGAACTCTTCGTAGCCCAGAAGACTTTATACGCATAATGTGAGGCGAACAGAGCTCATCGGAGAGAGAAATGAGCTTCGGAAGTATAAAGTCTCCGCCTTGTAACCCATTGACGAGAATCTGAGCATGGGTTTGCTTCAATTCTGTGATTCTCTGACAATTCCCCAAAAATCCGAGAAATTTGGTTTCCATGGAGTTTCTTCCTCCAACCAAAGTAAAGTAACCAATGGAAATTTAGTTCGTCGACTGGTTATTTTCCGGTTCAGCCGAATGATACCAAATTCCGAATTAACCGGATGTGAAATTTGGTTTTCTGATCCAGTTTGGTTTCTTTTGTACCCATAAAACGTATACTGTAAACCGAAAAGAGGAACCATCAATTTGTTGTTTCGTCGTCGAATTTTAGTCAAATAAGATCTTGTACATTCACTAAAAACAAAAATTATTTTGGTATGTACAAAACAATTAAGTTCACAAAAAAAAAAAACTATTTAACCTATCTGTGTAAAGGCCATAAAAACTCAACTTCATCACTGAATTGAATTCGTGTAAAAACAAGAGATTCTTGTGGAATGTTGAAACCTCAAGAACACTCACGGTAGAGGCATAGGAGGTCTCCAGCTACTGAAGTGGACCAGTTCTCTATTCACAAAACTGCTATTGTGCAGCCAAAACGTCTCGGTCGATTGGTGGAAATGTCTCACTTTGCGTTGAAGCTCCCACAGAATCCCTTTAACCGCACTGCATGGTGCAGAATCTGGACCGTACACAAACAAACATCTAATTTTCCGACCACGGGCTATCATTCCTTCTATGTCTCTATCTGTGCAAGACATGCCATGAAAAAGTTTTCAAACTTACTGAGTAAATCCAATGATATTGTCGAAGAAAAAGCAGTTCTGAAGTAACTTATTGTTACCGGGTATTGAAGCTAAGTAATCAAGAAGCTCTGCGCCTATCCGAGTCGATGGCCATTTGATGGATACTTGGGCATAGTCGATGACATTTTGGAAAGGCAGCTCGGCGTGGTCAGATAAGAGAACCGGGACACATTCCTGAACAAGCAAAATCACAGAATTACAGTACATAAGGCAAGTTATTACAATGAATTAAAAAGTTTGGGTAACGAGATGCGAGATCAGACCACAAAGAATGATTCATAAAAGCGAAGAGTCCATGATGATTCCCCACGAGGAGCGAGGCAGAACTTCGCGTTCCTCAGATGTTCAAAATATGTCGTCCTTCCAAACTTTTCGGTTCCACTGAACTTCAAGTCTGGACATTCCAACTGCTCACAAAACCACTAATGAGAAGCAAGCAAGGAAAAGAAAACATCGAAGAACATGCAATAGCTTAAGCAGATCGTAGATGAAAAAATGTATGAGGAGTCATTGAAGAATAATGTGAGACTAGCCTTATCTGGATATTGCTTTGAAAGGTCAATCAACTTAAGTCGACCAGCCTTCCCTTGCGCACGACCCAAATAATTTGCTAAATACTTCCTCTTTGACAAAGGCAAAGGCTGAACATCAGGTTGTCCATTTTTAGTCATAGCATCATCGACATTCCCTGGTATGATTATATCTTTCCATGTATTAAAGGCAGTAGTGTCTTTCTTGTCAGTCCGGTCACCCTGCATCCGCAATCATTTTTCCGTAAAACGAACTCTAGGAATCTAGCACAATGATTTCAATGTATGATTCTATGAGTAGGCAAATAGACTTCTGAATTCTGATTCTGAAAATCAGAAGAGAGAGATATGGAACAGAGAACTTTCACTACCAAATATACGTCAAAATATAAGAGATTCCTTGACTGAAAGCAAGCTAAGTACCTCGGGAGTGAGGATAATAGAACGGTTGATAAATGTTGACCAGGATCTAAACAAGTGAGCTCCAGCACCACTACAATAGCATGACAAAGAAACCTAATGTCAAAGATAGCATCGAAACAACTTTATTTATTGATCAAGTTCCACATAAGTAAAAATCAACAATAACAAGTTGTATACCTTGGAAAAACAAATATATGATCACGACCACCAGTTCTTCGGAAATACGGCATTTGACTCAAGACCTAGTGAACCAGAGAACATGTGAACCATACTTATCATAGTAGATCGAAACAAAAAAAATCATCAGCATCTACAATTTGAAACAGCAAGAGACGATTTTGTTCACCTTGACATAGGTATGATTGATCTCCTTGTCATTAAGACCTCCCAACATCCTCACACATTTAACATAAGCTGGCACAAAGAACAGATCCGCCTCATCTTTCTTACTTGTCCTAAATTTGGACTCCAGAAGCCACTTGTGAATTTTAACCTATCATCATTATATTCATAAGCAAAAAAACTCACAAGAATTACATCCTGAAACAACCAAACACATCAAGTAGCTAAGATATTCACACTTACTAACTTTCTAAATCCAGGGATTACCTAGTTCAAGAAATTTTCGATTGCTAGTGCACGAGATTATAAATTAGCTAATAGCCGGAAAATTGAATCATCAATTCAATGTGAATTAAGGAAAAATCTACAGCGGAAACTGAGAGATTCGAGGAAGATGAGTAACCTGAGATCCCCATTGGCCTTTCAAGCATGCGGTAGTCTTAACACTACCGTCCCTACCGTACAAAAGCTCTTTTAGGCCGTCGATCTCATTCTCATCATACACGTAGATCTTCAGCGAAAGGTGGGACCCATACCCTCGCTCCGGCCACCGTAGAATGCCGTAATCACTCGTGATTTCGGAATAAGAAGTACGGTGGATATCAACCGCCGGAGTAACGGAGTTGGATTCCGAGAACCACTGATCGAAAAGCCTGGTGACGAAGAAGGTAGAGACGACGAGAAACAGAGCTCCAATCTGGTGCGTGCGGGTGCAGGGAGTGGCGTAGTGACTGTACGCACCAAAGTTTCTAGGCTTACTAGTTAAGCTAGCCATCTCTCTCTTTCTCACACACTCTCACTGTTTGTTCGTTTGCTTCTTTTAAATGTTAAATCATTTTCTGGGTAGAGAAATTTTGCTTTAGATCTTGCGAAGACGTCGAGATCATAACGTCGGGTGTTAGCTAAACGTCATCGTTTGAAAATGGAAATAATTTATTAAAAACGCCCATTGGGTTTTAAATTTAACATCATGGGCTTTGAAGAAGGACTTGGGAGCTGACCCGGTTTACATATTCCCCATACCAATACTTGCAAGAATGCCAAGAACTAAGAATAAAGAAGTTTCTTTCCATATAATCAGGGCGTGACGAAATAAACAGAAGAACTTGGTGGCGTATCTGTAAATTACAGGCAAGCAAGAGGTTTCTTTTGTACAGTATTCTAAGAATTTCGATGCATATGAAAGAGAGCTGGTGTTCTTGCAGGCAATCCAAACAAAATGTAAGATGGATTTATCCTTCTCGGCGATCAACAAAGCTTTATTTAGAAGGTAGTCATTGTAATGGATTCTTTTGATGTTTTAAAGCATGAATTTCAATGCACAATATCAAATTCATGAATTGGGTTCATCAAAGGTATGGAACTCGACATCTATAAAGGAATTATGGCTGTTGTATACCCAGAAAAAAAGTAAACTATACGGTAAAGAAATAACAGAACTTACAGTAAAGAGAGAGGAGTTTTAAGTGCTGGTGGCGGTGATAAAGAGTTAGTAGAATTGTCAGTCCAGTTCTTGTCACCCCAGTGCCAAAGCATACTTTCCCAGAAGCAGAAATCTTCAAAACAAGTCTTTAGTCGCTTGTCTTTGATCTTAATTTTCCAATGTCCATCCGTGTAATTTCCTTTCTCAGCTTGCATCCTGTCCCATTCCAGTTGCGCCTTCTGTTTCGATCTCAGTAGACAGAATTTCTGCAAGTTCTCAGGCATGGCGTCGTGCACTTTCCACCACGTTTTGTGGGCTACATCGCTTGCAAACTCCTGCAGGACGTCGACATTCCAATTGCAGTCATAGTCTCTGAAGCATAGCCAAGGTTTGTTACCGAGGTAATGGAGGACGTATAGAATAGGAGGATCAGTTCCAAAGAGACGTGTCTTCATCTGCTTTATCTCAGGCTCATCACCTTCCCAGAAATGCTTCAGAAAGTTCATGTGTTTAGGGATTCGATGCCACCATGTGTATACTTCGTTAAGGTAACCTTGGTCTCCTCCATTGTACGACACGATTTCATTGATGTGATCCATAAGTAGCTGGAATGTGGAGTTTGATGGCTCGACTACCATCACACCAGAGTTGAAGAGCGTAGCGTTGTTTCCGGTAGCAGATATCTCAGGCATCTCAAAGAGGAAGTCAATGTTCCTAAGGATAAGCATATCAGCATCAATAAAGATGATCTTGTCGTACTCAGTCAATTGCCAAAGACGAAACTTGCTGTAGTTCCATTCGTTATATGCTTCTGCTTCAGCTTTCGGATTCCTAATCCTTTGAATGGGATAGATCTTCCATCCAGCGGCAGCCAGGCCACCTCTATGGTACTCAGTTATTGAGTCATCAACAAGTATCACCAGGTCTCGTGTAGAGCCAGCCATGCGAATGCTCTGTGCTGCTGTTATGGCTCCACAGACATAAAAGTTAGCAGAGTGCAATATGGTAGCATATGCTTCTCTCTTTGCACTTGCTGAGTAGAAAGTATCTGCATGAAAATAATGCCAGCTTAGGACTCTAGTATCATTGGCGATGCTAAACCAGCCATGTCTAAGAGATGAGTATTTTCAGAGTAATGCTTCCAGAAAGAAAAGAAAAAAAATTGGTGTGGGATAATCAATGTATGCAAATAGTCATCTGGTCCAAGTTAGATATGACTCATACTAGCTCAGACAGCGGATATGCAATGGATCAAGGAATACAAAATGCTGATATACAACCTTATACAAAGTTTAGAAAAAGTAAAGATATATAAAGTTCATACTGACCTTTAGCTTTAAGAGGAGCTGTAAGTTCACAGGAACCAACAGGCAGCTGTATCTTTTGCCTCAGCTGGTGAAGGTTGGGCTTGTACAGCCATAGATTTCCTTGACGGGCAACAAGCTCCTTTCCAATAAAAAGATTGGGAATGGGAAAGCAATCAGTTATCAAAAGTACATGCACATCGTGAAGCCCTTTAGAAGAGGCAGCCACCCGAGCTGCTGCAAGTTGCAAGTGTAATCTAGCAACATCCCTTGACCATTTTCCTGCTTTGTTGCATGGAAGCTTGGTGACGACAAGATCAATCCGAGGCTTGCCAGGAACTTGAATCCAAGGAAGAGAAGGGCAAGTGGGAACTTCAAATTGTTCTTCTTCATCAATCCATTCCGGGTATAAGGATTCCCAAGTTATGTTATTTGCCATATGGTCCAGGTGCAGTGCAATATGGTCACAGTCAGGTATCAGCTCCTTCCATTGATCAATCTCATTATCGTTAAGATTTATAAAGCCAACCCCTTGATATTCACTCTTTCCAGTCAACTTATCGACAAGGTTTGACATATGGTCCCAGTTAATCCCAGCTGTAGATATGTAGCGAGGATCAACTGCATTTGACTCTCTCGTCCATCTGTTTATGACACTAGAAATAGGGAAGCTTCATTAATCAACAGGAAACAGATGTGTCGCACTAAAGGTAGTGTAGTGACATATAAGAATATGAGATCAAGTGTAGGGAACATGAGGATAGAATCCTCTATACTATTACAGAAAGACAAACCCTGAGGAAATGAAAATGAATCCTCTCACAAGATAAGAATACAACATGATATACCTAGAGTTATTATTGGATGGATGGTCTGCAATGTGTACTGCTGGTGAACGGTAGAGCGTATACACAGTTCCCAGCACAATAAGAATCAACACAACTTTCAGAGTAGAGAACTTGCCATTCCAATTTCTATACTGAAAGGAGCCATGTAAACCCTTCTCGAGATCTTTAGTATCTCGACTTCTCAAAGATCTCCTCCTGTTTGTCTCATCGCTATCAAAACGCAAAGCACGTATGTCAATCAACACGTAGGAAGACAGCAAAAAGCTTCTAACATAAATGCAGTCTGCACCACAAGTCTACTTATTACGCTAAACGAGAGACTAAGGAAGTGTACAATAAGGAGCAGTAAGAGAATCTATAACTGGAATTCCAGTCATGAGAGTCAACCTGCTACACAAAACTCAGAAACGAATTTGAATTAAGGATTTGAAACTGAAAAATCACAGCTAGAACAAGCATTCAGCTAGATCAACATTAACGAAGTAATACGCGAACAAAAGGAGCACGAAATGAAAACAGGAAAGCAGTAAAGCGAACATGATCTCTAAATCCAAGAGATAATCAAGAGTCAGATCGCTATAATTCACATTCCCAAGTTGAAGCTAAGTTATTAACAGAATCCTTCAACAGTCGAGCTCAAATCGACAATGGGAAAACAACGGAGTAACATAGCGATCCGATTCCGCCAAATCCACCAAGTGCCGACGCTTTAGCTAACTAGTCTAGTCTAGTATAGCCAAACGGAGAGAATATCGGAGAAACTGAAGAAGAAAAAACGGAATCACAAAGAGCGGAGACTTACGTTTGACAAGATAATCGATGCCTGGGCTCTACGGGACTAGGGGAAGGAAGCCTCATACTCTAGGATCGATCAGTCGGACAAGTAGCTGCTGCAGCAGCAGGACGAATGGTTGCTTCAGATTTTCTTCTTGCCTGTTTGATTTCCGAGAAAACTGCCGAGAAAATTACAGAGAGAGAGAGAGAGAGAGAGAGAGAGAGAGACAGACAGAGAAAGAGAATCCAAATCAAGTAGTAGTTGTAACAAACGAAATTATTTGCCTAATGGCTGCGCTGTGTTACTTAACAATTTAGCTTTCCAAAGAAAGAGTCTCTTCTTCTGTCTCGCTAATTAAAAAATGTTTGACGCTCTGGCTTCAAAAACGGTGCGTATAAGAAAAACGGTGCTTATGAGAAAATGCGTTTTGACAGGTTTTTTATTTTGGAATCTTCTTGATTTTTAATTATGCAACAAGCTTCTCCCAAACAATCAAATCAATCCCTTGAAAGTTGAGAAATTGTAGTAGGTGGAATCAATCAATGTATGGCTTTGGTTCCCTGTGAGATGCAATTCCACAAGAGACTTGAATATTTGGAGAAAGTTGTGAGTCTATTACAAATTAGAGTATTTAGGCTTTGGTTCCCTGTGAGATGCAATTCCACAAAAGACTTGAATATTTGGAGAAAGTTGTGAGTCTATTACAAATTAGAGTATTTAGGATCCCAAGTGCTCTACCACCGAGACCGTACACTTCTCAGGGAATCTACTAATTTTCCTTTTTCTAGTTTGGTAACAATTTGTTATGAGTTTAGTAAACATCACAAAATAATGAACGTTAAATTACTTATGGATCTGATACCACAGAATCACCATAAGAAAAAATAAAAATACATAGAGTAGAGTGTATTAACATGATAGGGATGAATTAGGTAGAGACAGATGAATGAAAAGGTTTAGAATTTGCGTGGATGCTACTGATCAGAAGAAGAAGAAGAAGATGGTTCTTCTTCAACAACAGATTTGCCTTTCTCTCTAAGTTTAGCCATGGAAGCCTTCATTGCCTCTTTACGCTTCTTGCTCGCCAATACCTTTGCCTGAACTCCGGTCACGGTCGGGTCTTTCTTCTCAGCGGGTGGTGGCGGAGGTGGCCGTCTTGCTGCCGCCATTGCCTCTTCCTTACCGTTCAGAGCGTTCCAACTCCATAGCGCACCGCCTAACCCCACCACAATTGTCCTGCATAGACATTCCATACATGATTAATATTTTTCTTAAGGATATTTTAATATAATCAATCTAGTTTATAAAGATAATGATTCTCTCTGTTTACTGTCAATTGGTTTTGAGATAAAAACAAACATAAACGATTACCTGCGATTAATTCGTGGAATTTCAAGGATGATGGGAGGAGTCTGCGGCCGTGACCGCGGTGATGGAGAGGAGAGGCTGCCGGCGGCGTGAGCAGCCGGTAAGAGAGGAGAGAGTGAATGTGTCATGGCTAATCCAAGAATGCGTAAAAGCAAGTGACGTAACAAAAATTGGTAGACACTAATAAAAGATAGAGTGGGATAGTGTTGTAGTATTGCAATTTATATCTGCCTGCTCATTGGTAGGATTTGGATAAGACATCAAAATAGATTTTTGTTTGTCTACCAAGAAAAGACTTTCAAGAATCCAAAACGTTGCGTTTTCTCTCAAATGAACAACACTGTTAGGTTCCAAAAACGCAGCGTATCGTCGGTCTGGTTTTTTTTTTTTGACAATTGCACTTTGTCTTCGTTTTACAAATTTAAAGATTTGGAACTTGACAGTATGATTAAAAAACATGGAAATAATAAGCTAATTTAGCTGTATTCAATCCAAACTATTTCAAATGCATACAAATAAAAGTAGATTTCAAAAACAAAACAAAAAAGTAAGTATGAGGGTTTTGATCTAGTTGATCATCACAAACCTTTAATAATAAAAAAAAAAAACAGAGAAAAAAGAGGAAATTGTTTCAAACAAATACAGAACCTATCTGTGCACACAAACACATCTTCAACACAAAAAAAAACTTAATCCTTAAAGAAAGATGAAGCAATCCAAATCGATTAAAGGATTGCCGATCTCTTCAAATATTGGAACAACCGGTTCCTTGTGGCTTTCGATTGCTTCTTTGATAGCGGTTTCGTTTATCTTCGAATGTATACGATGAATCTGAGTCCCTGATCTGTTGTTCTTAGGAAATGTCTTGGGAAGAGACAGATCTAAGCTATATTTCCTTAAACTAGAAGATACTGAACTTACCGTCGAATCTCCCTTCGTCATACCAAATCTCTTGCTTGGAGATGGCGATTTCAAGAAATTGCCCTCAAATCTCCTGCTTGGAGATGGCGATTTCAAGAAATTGCCCTCAAATCTCCTACTTAGAGATGGCGATTTCAAGAACTTTCCCTTAGTTAAAGAATTTGATGAAGACATAATAACCCTTTCTTGATCTTGACGAAAGCTCTTTTGTCGTGTCAATGCACGGTGGTTTGGCGATGGCTCTCGAGTTCTCTTAGAACCATTTGTTCCTCTTTCCGGATTTTCATTTGCTCTGTTTGGTGTTGTTGAATACCGGTTTGGATTAACCGGGGAATTAGACCGGCTAGGATACCCCGGTTTTGCGTTTTTCAGAGAAAGAGAAGATTTTTGTAAGGAATTGATCCGAGAAACATGTGAATTCTCTTGGTAATAAGCACGCAAGAAGTCGTTGGAGAAAGATCGCTCCTTTGAAACTGAGATCGAAGAAGCGGTTGAAATTGACGAGCTTGATGAGCTGAGAGAAGAGTTGATTGTGGTTGAAGGTTTGATTGGAGAGAAAGATGCCAACTTTACATGAGGAGAAAGAGGAGGAAGGAGTTTATCTGGGATATGGATAAACTTATCCGGGACAGGGATAGGGTTAAACCTGCTCTTATCAGGAAGAAGAAGTGGAGAAACTCGACTTGGACAACGAGACATGAACAGCTTCTCTGGAACATAACAGTACTTCTCTTGAGGTTCTTCTACTTGTTTGAAATCTTTTGTTTTTGGAGAGAACTTGCTGATGCAACAACCCATTGCTTGGAATGAGTTTGATTTCAAATTTTTTTTGAAATATCTGCAGGAGAAAAAGCAAAATTAAAATGTATTGATTTAAACAGGAGATGGAGATGCATATTGTATATGTAATGTGTCTTTGTGTGTGTGGACTTTTTAGCTAAGCATGTAATAAAAAAGGGATTAAGGAGGAAAAAAGTGGAAGAGAGAAAAAGTGAGGTAAGTTTTGAATTTTGGTTGGCGGTTTTTCGAGTATGAAGGTTAGTGTTAACGGTTAATATAAAGCCCGATAAAAAAATTCGGATTAGTTTTGGAAGCCCAGACCCATTGATGTGAGTCAATATACCTAGAAACACAACTTCATGCATGAGTCATGAGTGTTGATCTCGGATGCTAGTGTTCACACTTAACATTTATCAATAAAGTCAATTAAAATATCAATTATCCTTAGCCTCTAGATTCGTTACATGTAAAACATCTACATCTACATCATGAAACAAAAATTGAAGCCTAAAACATTTATTTTTATAAAACGGATATAATATGATTAAAGGGTCGGTTGGTTTAAACCTTAATTCTGTCATAAATGATAAATCCAATTCATAAATCAATCGAGATAATATAAAATCCATTCAGCATATGGACTTAAAATTTTGAGTTTATCCCGTAAATAAATCACACAGTCGGGTTGACCCACATCTTAACTTCGTGAAAGTCATATAATTCAAATCTTCAAGTCAGATTTTCAAATCATTAACGGAGTTGGGTGCCTTTAGATACACGACCCTTTTTGCCAGTTATAATAAAACCAACGCGATTGCGAGGTTTTTTTTTTCAAAGACGCCTCTTTAAGGAAAACAAAAAAAATTCAGATACATTTTTTTTTAATAGAAATTCAGATACATGCAAAACTTAAAGATGATTGTATAAAATAACGCAGGTCAAAACTTTGAGTGATTCCAACTTCCAGGCTCCACTCTCCCAATCGACTACTTTTTTTTCTTGACGGCTCTAATCGACTACTACAAGACAGGTTATTAGGATTATAATTTACTGTTCTAAATTTCTAACGCAGTCGGTGGCTCAAAAATGAAAAAGGTAACTCTATTCACTTTTGAGACGTATTAAATTATAGAAATCTTTCAAATTTGAGAGGAAAAAATGATCTACCAAACGGTCAAAGCAATCTTCAGGGTTGGCGAGAGGGGTCTACGTCCTCGCCCACACAATTTTTTTAAAAAAAATATTTTTAAAAATGTCCAAAAACTATATATTGAAAAAAACCTAAATATTTTTTTTTTTTGCTTAGGACTAAAAAAAAATAGAGACGGGCCTGGCAATCTTGTAATTTAGTGATTTGCTTTGTAACAAGATTTAATCCCTAACATTTTATTAATTTTAAGCGACGAAACATTTCTTATACTTTTTAATTAATATTTTCACAGTATTAATTTTATATCTTAAAATCTTTTATTTGATAGTTGATAGGGCATGAAGATATCCTTGAACTTGGGAATTAAGGAAATTATTTACTAAACAAAATTTAAGGAAATTTGTAGAAGGAATACTTGAATACTAGTCGGTTTAGTACTTTCCTGTCCAATCAAAATCAGAGCCAATGACCAGCATACTGGACTTCTTACACGTCATTAGTGATGATAACCTTGCTACAATTGTGGGCCCCAATGTTTCCTTGTCCGAAAACACACGAAGGTTGTGATTATTGGGTTGATTTAGCTACATCTCTTTCTTTCTTTTTTTGTTCGAGATTTAGCTACATCTATAGTTTTTTTTTTTTTGAAGAAGAAATTACATCTCTAGTTGCCCAAACTATTTTTCACACAAATTACTGACTTCATCGTCAAACTTTCCAAATTTATAATTTTAATTACTAACGCACTTAAACTATTTTATTCGTGTTAATTCCACTTCTGCAATTAAAATTAGTAATCGCATTTCAATTATTTTAAATCGCGTTTAATGAATTACCTATTTGGAATCCTTATTTGATGTTAAGTTTAACTGACCCGATCCAAATTAAATAATTCGACTCACTAAAGAAAGACATTAAACGAAGAAGATTTGAAAATCGAAAGTCAAAATCGATTTGGGGGAAAATAGAGTTAGAGTTCATCGATTCTATTTGGATTGTTTAGATTCAAAACAGATTTCACAGAGAATTGGGCTCTTTGTTTCTTTAATTTTATTTTTTATTATTACACAATCGACTTTTTGTTTTTTGTTTTTTCGTTTTTTCATATTTGTTTTTAACTTAACGTAGTAGTATATAACTTCATTACAAAAGAAAAATTAATTAAACTGTAGGGAAGTTTTGTTGCAAAAAAAATATTTGTAGTGACGTTTTCCCAAAAAAAAAACATATAGGGAACAATGCTAGATTTTATATAATTGTGTGTTTCGGATGAAATTGTTTTTATTTTCAGACACTGTTCAAAATAATATTCTCTCATTTTACAATAAATATGGTTTAAGATTTCTTCCAAATTAATATTTTTATTAATTTGAAACCGAGTATTTCATATACTTAAAAATTATAAAAGCATTACCTAACCGACACATATCCCAAATTCAACAAATAAGACAAGTCTTCGACCTAAGCTGCTAAGCATATCTTAGGCATAATACACCCATATCAAAATTTTATCCCAAAATACTCCTTCACATTTTAGATTTTATTTATCTTATATTTTTGTTATATCACTTCTAAATATTAGTTAAAACAAATTATTCAATATTAAAGATTTAATATAATTTAATTGATTTGGATGATTTTTAAGTTATAAATACAAAAAAAATAATCCGAATTCCGCATCTTAAATTTTAAAATTAAAGATTTTAGAAGTATTTCTAATTTTTTTGTGCAATATATTTTTAAATCATATGTAGCTTCCAAATCAATTAAAATACTCTAATGAATAGCATCTTCTTTGATTACTTTTTTTTTAATAAATATTTTTTAATTACTTTTATTGATACCTATTGGATAATGAATTTTGACCGTACGGCAAAATCTCATTCCGATCTCCAATTTTCTTCTTTCTCTTTTCCTTTTTCTTTCTTATATCATTATCACAATTTTTTTTAATTTCGAGACAGCACGTTTGCATATTATATTCGAAACTACATCATATGATTATAACAATAATATATAATCACAATAAAAACAGAGTATGTCTAAAAGTAAAAAAAAAACAGAGTATGCATGTTTTGAAGACTAGTACCATAACTAGTCACAACGCCTCATGATCATCATATATGGTGGGTTTTACAAAAGAAGAGGATCAAACATATTAATCCATAATTCATGAACTATTTCTCGAAGACTAGAAAAAAACCTAAAATAAAAATAGAGAATCTTGAGCCTACGTAAGCTTCCTTCTACTTAAACATAATATGAACAACAGAAAAAACAGAGGAAGAGAAGAACCCATAAAAGATCATGACGGGCGGCTAAATATCTTCAACTCCATGAAAAAAAAAGACCGATCAGGAGCGAGTGGGGTACACGCGGTTGCCGTTACCGTCACCGGAAAGATCAGAACTCCGTTTACTAACAGAGCGACGGAGGAAAGAGAAAATGGCTTTGAGGGCTTTCGTCTTCACCAACTCTCTCTTCTTGGGGATCACAGTCCCTTCTTTCTTCTTGAACGGCTTCAATTCCACGGAGCTCATCTTCTTCAACCTATAGATATAGATGTATGGATTTTATGTGTTTTGTGAGTGTATATAACTGTGTATGTTGCTTTCTAATTTTGCAGAGATCCAAAATGTGGGGTTTATATAGAGAAGAAAATTTCCCACAAGTGACTACTGACTACTATTGATCGAGAATTAGACTTGTGCTCTACAAAGTCAGTCGCTCATTTAAAAATTAAAATAAAAAAATTGCTAACAAGTTGCGCTGTGTTCACATTACGTGTCCGCGATCCATTTGCTGTAAGCACATAAATTTTTATCAACAGCTTCTACTTAATGTTTTAAATTTCCAGAGGGAAAAAATAAAGTGAACTTTATCTAATTTTAATGTGGATAAATGTAAGGGAATCAATAACCAACAAAAAAAACTGAAAATTAACACAATACCCATACAAAAATTTGGCTATGAATATTTGTACAATATTACCCCTCTCTCTCCCTCTCTCTTTCACGCGCTCAGTTTTTTTCTTTTTTTTCTTTTTCTCTTTCTTAATTATTTAAATTATGTTTCCTCCCTTCATCTTTTTTTGATTTAATCTTTTGAAAACAATTATTCAAATTCAAAAGTTTTGTTTACAAACACATAGATTTTTTCTGAATATGATATAATTTGAAATTTTGAAAACGGACATATATTTCTTAAGAAATAAATATGCAATATGAAAATAAAAAAAATATCATTCTATATAAAACAACATTATATAGAACTAGAACTTCTATATAGAACATCATCGTATAGAACTTCTATATAGACCATCATCATATTACATATAGTAATTCCACTTTTCACGGATGTAATAGACGTGATGTAAATGGACTCATGTTCTTCTCTAACAACTGAGATTGAGGTTTTGTCTAATGCAAATGTATGACAGTTATCCTGTCTCGTACCCCGAATCATCTCCGCTTTCTTTATGTTTTGTTGTATATGACTTCTACAAAAGAACAATTTCAGAACACACATTTCATTTTATTTCTATTGGCTCACGATATTTATTTTTAGATAGACAAATAAATGACTTTGTTTATGTTATAGTGTATACAATAAATATGCATATATCTACACTATATATTTATTTCGTTCTATTTCATGTTATCTATTTCTAAACGGTAATTCTATTTTGTTTTGTAGTTTATATAAATGTTCTATCTAGAAGAGACAAAAATAGAAATACTATCTCTGACGTTTGTAAACAACACATCAGCTCCTTATTTTCACAGCCACGCACGTTTGCGACGGTAATTTCGTCCGTTTATATCCAAAGTGGTTAGTTTCTTTATTTTAAAATTTTGTGTGTTGGAAGCTTATTTTTGGCTCATATATGAATATTGGGTTAATTACCCCATAAATGTATGTGGATCGATTTACATAAATTACCCCTACCACCCTAAATAAAATAGGATAATAATTATTATTATTATATGAAATTTCCATGCATCCCCGACATTTTTTTGTTTTGTAACTTTGTTTAAAAGCATCCCCGACATTGATAATTAAATTATCTTTTACAGTATTTTTAGTAATCTTTTTATTAATGTATTTCGCATATTAATGAAAAGGCACAAGCTTGGGAACTACGGTTCACTCTACCATCGGTGCAGGAACTTGGATGATCGAGGATTCATTTTTGTCTACTTGGTTCGGTTTGACCAATTTTAGCTATCATATCTTACTCCCTCTTTATACTCTTCTATGTAATGGTTCAAATGCTGGTTGTAGATTGTTCTGCTATTTTAACAGTTTGAGTTGCTTGCTCAGCCCATCTTCTTCCTGTGAAAGGTGGGCGTTGATATATGTAGTTCCAAATGGTCTCCCTTTAGGGAAAAACCAACGTGAAATAAAGCAATATTCAAACAAAAAAACAAAAAAAACAAAACTTGGATGACAATATTTGTAATTAAGTTGATAGAGAAGTTTCTATTTTTTGTTCACGACTTTTATCTAAATCGACAATAAGTGAATTTCGAAAATAACAAGAAAGGTTAGTTATTTCCAAAAACTGCAAAAGCTCCGGCATGGATCGTACTCTTCTTTCCTCTTTGTTCATAGTTTTTAGTTTCTACCCAAATAAAAACATTGAACGATGATTATCATGTCGATTCTTTGATAATTAATCTTCAATGTCTTTTCTTCTATCTCTCTCTCCGAGAGAGTGTTATGGTGATTTTCTATTGGTTATTGAACTGATTTCTTCAACCCCTCTCGACGGTGGTTTCCTTACATGGCGGTGGAGCAGTATCATTCCATTCTTCAATACACAGACATCTCCGGCGTGGGTTTCATTCCATTGCACGAGGACGATCTATCTTCTTCCATATCTCAATTTCCATTCAAATCGTGGGATGAAGATTATATGTATATATATTTTCCTTGAGATGATTATATCTCATCGCAATTTTATACAAAATATTTATCTCCTTTATTCTTCTACATCGGTTGGATTTGATGGTGAAGGGATTGAGTATAAAATTCGAATTACATGTTGGTGTATTGGTCGGAGAATATGAGATCCCAAAAAATGGAAATCACCATGAAAGGAATGATGTTTGGGAGTTGAATATGTACCATACGGCGATATTCGTACAATCGTTGAAAATTAGCAATTCCAAACTTTATTTATTTCAGATTAATCAGTATATTGGATTCTTAACCGAAAAATATATTTAGATCTAAATTGGAAATTGGCCAATGTAATACAACATGAGGAAGTTATGTTTAAATTGATTATGTTAATAACCAAAGATGAAGTTTGCATCAGATCGAATGCGAGTATGAGAACGAATAAGACTTTTCTCCGAAATGCATCGTCATATTTATTTCTCTTGTTTTATTGTTTTCCTAACATTTTTATTTTATTATCTTTGTATTTTCGATGTAATCTTGGATTTTATATTAAAAAAAAAAGATAAATGTTATAAAAAAAAATATATAGTTGTTTACTGAACAACAAATAAACTAGAAAACAATTGTCCAGTTAATTTGACTAGGCTTGTCTTTTAAGCCTAGCTAGCTTTAGTATTCTCGGTTTTTGGCATTCAACATAAATCCAAAATGTTTTATTCCTTCCTACTGCCGAATCCATTTAATTTTTCAAGACACGAATTCATGACTAGCTTTATAACAAGGTTTTCAAAAGATATTGACGTTGACTGTTGACTTTGACAAAATGATTATTATAAACATATGCACTAAGAACTAAAAAGGATAAATCAATAGATGAGATGAGACATTGTGGAAAATAAATGGAAAAGAAGTGTATATAGTTACATAACTATCAGCAGATTAGTCGCTATTGTTCAGTGAATCTAAACAATATCATCTTTTGTACTCATCATGTCTAAACAGTACCACCTTTTTATCATAGGTTTTTGCTATATTTGTGTAGTTTTTCCCCTTTTTCGTAATAATTTGCTTTTGTTGATTTTTACTATATTGTTTTCTCGTCGGCCTATTTTGATCAATCCAAACGATATAATTTGATCGTTAGGAGCATTACAGAGTTAAGCCAAAGCCCATTTTAGTCTGTGGATATATAGGTAATTTGATAGATAGCGCGGAGTAATTTTTGTTTAAAATTGTTTTGAAATTTAAGAAAAATTGTTTTTATCTGAATTTTAAAATATGTTTAGCTAATGATTATATATAGAACTGTCAACTTGGACTAACATATCTACTTAACCCGTTTTACAATAAACTAAAATATTATTCGGACTAACCGCAAAAACCTATAATCTTGAAAACATCACTTTAATATGCACCGTTTAATGACTATGATTTTTGTAACCAGTCCACAAACTCTTAAGAAAATCAATTTTTTCTCGTGTCTAACTCTTTATAAAATTAGTAAAATATTGTATAATAATTATAGTGAAAATTATTGCAAGATTTCGAATATATTTTTCTATGAATTAATTATTATTTAATAATATCATAATAATTAAGAAATTAAATAGTAAATAATCTCTTTAAAGAGAATAAATACTTTTCATATTCTCATTAATAATTTTAAAAGACAATTATATCATTTTCTATTTCAATTATTATTTTTTATTTGTAATAGTATTCCATGTAATAACTTACAAAACAAAATTCATTTTAAAAAATATCATCTTAAATAATATTATAGAGATTTTTTATGTTACTAATACTTTATATAAATGTTAATAATACTATATGTATATAGAGAAAGGGATAGACAGAAATAAAGTTTGTTGTCAAAGATGCCGTATGAGTGTGAGTGTGAACGCGGGGAGATTACTAGGAAAATACTACAATTATAACTATCCTTTCGAAAAGTAACAAAGCCATTAATAATTTTGGAAGATTCGTATTTACATTATTGTGAAACAGCTGTAGAGTCAAAGACATGGCTTTTTTTATATATACAGATTAAGACATTACTTACTTTTTAATGTAAAGACCGAATGCGAAGAAAAAAATGAGCTTGCACGAAATATTTAATTATTCTTAAATTATGAATTAATAAAAATCATAATAAATCAGATCGAGACATATATTAGATCAATATAGAAAAGGTATAAATTTTCATGATATAATTAGCAAATAATTATTCATTTTGATTTTATCTTTCGATGGTTAAAAGATAGTATAAAGTAATCAAACAAGTCTAAACCAAGCTAACAATGATTAACAGCATATTTCGGGCAACTCTCTTGAAAACCGCCGTTGCCGCCAAGCTTCGTCTTCTATCTTCGTCGTTGCCTCTCCGGTGACCAGCGCTCATCGCCGTTGCCGGAGGAGGCTCTATCCTCTTGCTTTTTATGTTTTATGCGGTTTCCCTCTCGCTCTTGTTAGTGTAAGACCAAAAATTTGCACTATAACAGGATATTGATTTAATCACAGAATGATAAATAAACGTTAAGGAAAGATAATATAAAACGATCTACAGAAAGGAGATGAAGCAGAAACAATATCAATGGAGGCGAAAATTAATCTCTTTCCTTAACTCAAAGAATCTCCCGTAGTGCGACGGTTTTAATAGATTCGTGAGTCCCATGATACAACCATTGAATCCGTTATCACAAGCACTTGATAACGGATCTGTCGAACATAATAACTACGATACTCTCGAAATAGACTTACTCTAAGCAGTAGGGAATTGAGGAACTTTACTAGAAATTTTGGTGTGATTTTTAGTGTGTTAGATCATGATCTTTCTAATGAAAATCGACCAGTATATATAGGAGAGAGAGGCTAGGTTTTTCGCAGACTTGATTAACAAGGACAAAATATTCCGCAGAATATTCTGTAAGTCGCGCGGCTAGGACTTTGTTGGTATCGATCGACACCTATAAGTTATGCGAAAATTCGGCCTAAAATTAATAGCCCCGACTAAGGCCCAACGACCATTAATCATATAAGAGCCCTAAGAGCCATCTTAAAAATGCAACGAGCAACGAGCCAGAGCCAGGCGGCGGTGGTGGTGCGCGCGTGTGGTCTTTCCTTCTCTCTTGTTGTTAGTCATTTGAATAAATGATACAACCAATCCATATATATACCACAAGGAAACTTTCCTTGTTTCCAATGTGGGACTTTTCACACTTCCTCACATTAGTTATAACCAATGAAAACATTTCATTTGGATGGGCTAAACCCATTTCTTATTCACACAAACACATTTTAATAAAGCCCACAAGCTTTATAAAAATAGTTCCAACAGTTAGTTTTTTTCTGCGAAGGGATTTCTCGGTTTAAGATCTCGTTGGTGGTTCGTGGCGGTGTGGTCTTCGGTTAGCCTTCGCGGTGGTTCGATCTGGGTGAGGAGTGTGGCGCTTCGACGACTCGCTCGTTTGGGATCTCGGCTTGGTTTGGGTCTTGGGTTTCGTCGGCTTCGACGGGATTAATCGGCGGCGGCGCTCGGGAAGCTCTTGTTGCAGCTAGATCTGATCGCCGGTGTGGTTCAGAGATCCTTGAGGACGGGATCTCGGATATGGCGAAGAAGAGCAGTCATCCGTCTTTCCCTTGTGTGCCCGAAGGTGTGGCGAGATTCGCCGTGGCTCTCGGTTAGATCCATCAGCGGTGACTTGTGGTCGGTTGGCTCATCCTAGTGTCTTGGACTGAGGTGGATTTTGCTTGGTGGCTCAGCATGGTCTTCTCAGACCGTCGGCGGTGAAGCTTTCCGCGATTGGGTGTTGTTCAGAGTTTCGTCTGATCCGGTTCATTTTCCGGGTCATGGCCTCCGTTGTGGCGACACATATCATCCTCCGATGTGTTTTTTTTCTCCGGCTTCGTTCGACGGTTGTTGGAGCGGTTCAAAGTTTCGGTTAGGGAGTGCTCCGTTAAAGGCTCCGGTGGTGACTCGGTGTCAAAGAGAGGCGGCGGATATGTTTCAGCGACTAACTTCATTTATGTGGGAGATGATTCTTGTAGCTTTCGCAAGCTCGGGAATGGCGGTCGGAGGCGCCTTCTCTGGCTGCCCGAAGAGGCTCCCGTGCCGCCAGGTTGTGGAGTGGTATGTTGAAGCAGTTACGTTTTTATGTTTGTCCTCAGAGAATCTGTAGGCGCTCCTACTTGCCAGATTTGAGAGCTAGCCTCGGGTGAGAGTTGGTCGTGGCCACGACGATGAGGACTCGAGTTTCTTAGAACTGTAGCAACAACGCAAATGTCCGAGTTTAGGTGTTCTGAATCGGTGTTTCTTCGTCGAGGATCCCTTAGGTATCCTTAGACGTATGCCTAACTTGTTCGATTTTTTGTCTGTCTCTTTGTTTGTTTCCTGTAGTATCTTTGTCATTGTTTGTAATTTTCGATCTTTCTATTTTTTTTAGTTATCTTTGTAACCGTTGTCATAAATCATAAAAAAATAGTGTAAAATTTAACATTTAAACCAAACAAAAAAAAACACTCTTGAAAACGCTTAAATTAATTTTTAGGTGTAGTTTTGGTTCTTGCTCTTCTCTAAATTCCGTTTAATAATTACTAATTTGTTATAAAAAATATATATTGTTTTGCTAAAGGGTTTGCTATAATTAGTCGAATTTAATTATAGTTTTATAATTAAAGAAACTTTGAACTCCGGAAACAAAAAGCAGAGACGAGGAGGAGGCATGCACTAACAAAGCTGCATTTCTGCCACATCATTGGTAGAAAAGGCTTGCGCCTCAAGGCCCGTGGATTTTCTATGCTCTTTGTATTTTTGTGACGTAACTATATATTTTTTCGGTTTTTTTGTTTCAATAAGTATAAACCTTTTTCTGTTCCCTGACGTTAACAGAGAACTTTATCACACACAAAAATGATTGATCGGAACTGTAGGATCGGACTTTTCAAAAGATAATATATAGGGTACAAATAAAGAAGATTTTTTTAGCTTATATTTTTGTTTTATAAAGATAATTTTTAAAAGTTTTTAATGCATTTTTATTAGTTACTATGATAAGTTGTAAACTTCAAAAAAAAAAATTGAGTTTATTGAATTACTATTGGTTAAGAGATGTGGAAAATTGTTTAGTAATAAAAGATGATGTATTTATAATCAAATTTTAATTTTTTTTTTAATATGTGTGAAAATTCTAAAAATCTACGTATAAATTAGAAACAGAGGTAGTATAATTTAAATAAATTTGTTTTCAGATGACGAAACTGTTTTTGTTTACGGATATTTAATCACTTTTGCGCAGGATATAATTAGTCATTTGGTTAGTTCTTCAAATGCTCTAGAGATAGTTGTGTATATACAATAATTATAAACTCATTAATTTTTTTTAACAAGTCTGGTCAAAAGCATTTCGTGCTGCTCCCAAATTCAATTCATGTTAAAACCTAATTAAATATGCCCCTAAACTTTTTACGAATCTCGATTATCTAGACATCCATACTAAATTTAGGATGTTAACTTAAAAACCATCAATAATCAATATAGTTTTAATTATACGATAATCAATTAATCAAACAAAGGAGTATTTTGAGACTAATACCACAAACACAACCCCTCAAAATTATCACAACTTGGTTTCTGTTAGGAAATCTTGAGATCTCCTAAACTTGTTTCCTCCAAATCTATCAGTTTCTTTACAAAAGAGGATTTCATAATCATTGCCATTTGTCATCCCTAAACAATAGAAACATCTCAAGAGAAAATCAAAGAGAAGCATAATTACCAAAAGCTTACACGACGACAACACCAGCATTATATAAAACAAACCCACAAAAGATCCTGACGGCGCAAATATCTTCAACCCCATGAAAATGACCGATCAAGGACGAGTGGGGTACAGGCGCCCTCCGTTGCCGTCGCCAGTAGACTGATCAGAGATCCGGCTACTACCGGAGGGAGAAAAGGCAGAGATAATGGCTTCGACGGCCATAGTCTTCACCAGCTTCCTCTTAACTGGAATCACACTCGCTGCTTCTTTCTTCGCCTTCCGCTCCGCCGTAGAACTAGAAACTTCTCCTTTGGAACTCATCTTTAATTAGCCTATTTATGTAGGTCTATGTGTATATATGTATATATGTTTGTATTTGTGTTTGTGTGTTGCTTTTGTAATTGTGAAGCCATGCAAAATGTGGGTTGGTTTATATAGAAAGAGGAGACGCCTTTAAGTGAGTACTGTTAACTTCTGCTCTAAGCTGCTACATGTCGTGTCAGCCACCCATTTGCTGTAAAGAGGAAATTTAAGTTAGCATCTGCTACTTTTGATTTAAGTTCTCGAATGGAATAATTAAACTAAGAGAAACTTACATTAAATTTCGTGACATTTGGATATTTCTGGAATACATGTGGATACATAAACCTCTTAAGAAATAAATTAAATTAAAAATCAACATTATAATACGAAATTTCTATGCATCGCCGTTATTTGATTAATTAATATACTATTTATTAACTTTGCAGATGCGTAGGCGACAACTTGAGAACTAAGGACCAGTCTACCGTTAGTACAAGGAACTGGGAAGACAACATTCGACACATATGTTCATATATTTTTTATTCACGACTCTAATCTAAGGAACAATAAATAAAACTTTAAAGAATCTACCTAAACTAAATGTTTAAAAAAAAAGAGAATATACATAAGCTAAATAATATTCTTTCCATTTAATAATAATTGATGTTTAAGTATTATTTTCTCTGTTTCAAAAATCAGCTGTCTTTCCAATACAAAAATTAAGACAATATTAATTTATTTTTGTATATTATTTATCTATTTCACTCTTATTATTATATTTTTTACTAATGATATAATAATAAGTGATATTTTATCAACTTTCAAACTAATATTTATCACATTTGGGGAGAGATGAACAACATGAGACAGGGTGAACCTCCATCTCCGGCGACTCGGCTAATCAAATGCATCTATTGCAATGTTCGTAATCGCATCACTTCGATTCGTGAGCAATGGATAAATGGCTTAGAAGATGGCTTAACAGAGTGGTTTACCACTCGACCGTAAATAAGCTAAATGTAAAAACTCTAATTCTTCTACTCAAATTTCAGAAACAAAGTTGAATTTATTGTAAATAAGTTTTTTGATTGAATAAAATTTTACATTCAATTCAAATAAAATAACAAGTGATGTTTTAGTATTATATTTAATTTAATATGANAAAAATTAGCAAAAAAACAAAAACGATCAAAACATAATTAATTTGAAAGCCTTTAAATATTAATAGAATTGTCTTATAATCATAATGTTTCTGCTTTTTTTTTTGGCTTTCAACGTCCATAAAGTTTTGTTCCACTGTATGCAAGGAGAATCAAGAGATGTGACCTTGTTGAAAATAATTATGTAGACATAACTATATATGTAGATTCGCTTTTGTGCGATGGATCTAGACAATATCCTTTTTCAAGTAGTCTTGTCAGGATAACCAAAGTCATATCCTCTTCCTTTTTTGTTTTTGTAGATTTGTTTTTTTTTTTTTTTTCTTATCTTTGTGTTTTTGTACCTTTTGTCTATTTTTTTTTTTCTGTGTTCAGACCACACCATATATATACTTGGTTGTTAGAAACGTGTGGGAAAATGAAAGAAACGTGACGGAGATTCGATTCCAGAACAAACTCAATTATAGGTTACTAGCTTCAAATACAACCATACATAATAGCGGCTGCGAATTACGATGCCTTTTCCAAATATAAATAAAATAATAACCAAATTTCTATTAATTTTGGAAGATTCCTATTAACATTACAGTAATGTAGAGTACTAATCAGACGTGAAAATTACAGTAATGAAGTTTTTATCCAATAAATTATAAGTTTCTTCCCATCTTAATCATGACTGTATTAATAAAACGGATGAACCGAAATTTATATCACAATGTACATTATCAATCTAAATCATGACACAACATACATGAACATGATGTTAATTCCAAATTATTTATCCTGTTTATTAATTCAACAGAAAATGCTCCGTCGGAGTATAAATTTATTTGTCACCTTCGAACTTTATAGTATTTTTTTTATATTCATTCGTTTCAGATTAAATATTGTTTTAGAATTCTATTTTGCAAATTAAGTATCATTTTAGATTTTCAATGCAAAATTGTAGACACAAATTCAATTTTAATCCTATTGTTTACTTGTTTAGTGTATTAATAAGAAATATAAATGTATTAATAAGACATATAGTATAAATTTTAATAAAACTTTTATATATGTGTGAAGAATCTTTAAATGATATTTAAAATAAATTGAACGGATTATTTAAAATAAAACGGAGGGAATATTGATTCTATAAGAAAAGAAATAATTTCTTAATTAAGGTTGGATTACCGTTCCACACAGCAAAAGGCAAACAAAGATATACTAATTGATAACTCAAAAGTGATTATTGTTATGAACAGATAATTAGTTCTAAATTTTATTTTTATATCTTTATAACAGACCATAACCGCACACATTTTATGATCCATTAATTAGTTTGATTAAACGACCAATGATTAAATTGTCTTCAATATTTCTCATTTCTTAATTGATTTCAGATATTAAACGTGTTATGTCGACTATACTTCTACAAAATGAATACTTATACTTTAGTTTGATTGCTTTTATTTCATAATTATATTTATAGAAATGATCATTTTATGTACTAGGTTAGGGTGTATAGAGTTGTAGGTTTAGGATAAAATATCATCAAGAAATTTAGTCATATATTAAGACTTTGTGGGGTTTAATAATTTATAGTTTAGTGTTCCCACTTGCCAAGGATCTCCATGTAAGTGGTTTGCGGGCTTATAAAGTCTAGGCTAGAATGTGTTGGATGTATAGTCACTTTTTACATCATGGAAAAATTCAAAATTAAATTTTCTTACAACTCTATTACATATGTAATGTCTTTAGAACAAAATAAAACAATTTAGCATTAAGTACAATGTTAATTTCTCTGATTAACCACATCAAAGAGCTCGTACGTTGACAGGAAAATAAAAAACAAAAACAAAAACAAAAAAGATTAAAGACCTCAGTCAGTTCATATGTTTTATTTCTTCTCTTGAATCCTTTTATTTTGTACCTTCTTGATTTTATCCGCTCACCAGCAAAAATAGAAACGAGTCGTCACCTATGAAACAACTTTATAAAATAATTAATTACGCCTTATATATTATAGCACAAATATTTGAAATTGTCAGGGAATTATGAATCCAGGCCTCTAAAGAAATTGATCTTCTCTTATTTGTTGCTTAATCGATCGTGTTCAACTCACATCTCTCTCAACTCTCGTTTGTTTGAATTGAACCAACAAGACGCACACATTGACGAGTTCCCAAGGCCAAATCGATTCTTGATACATCTCGGCTAGGCTTTGCCATAGCAATTTACTATCAAGTTCTTGGAGAATTCTCATAAGATAGATTTCATCGCACAAGAGGAAGAAGAGGATAAGGTCAAAAAAGCATTGAGAATCACTTCTTATAGAGTTCCGTTTCCCTAACAAATTGAGCCAATCGGTCTTCAAACAATTTCCAGACCGACTTGGTTATTGCCTCTAATTCATTTGTACCGGTTTCCTCTTCAACTAAAGTAAGTATCTTATGAAAATGGAGTCACTTTAATATGAAGAAATATGCTGGTTTAGTATTATCATATGATACAAAAATTATAATTATGAATATAAAAATAGAAGATGTTTCATAATGTAAGATGTTTTTAGTTAAAAGCACGCACATTAAAAAACTCTTTACTTATTACATCTTCTAAGCAAAAATATTACACTCTACGTTTTAATATTTGTAAATCAATCAAAATAAATCATTTTTAATCTTTAGCTTTTGAACCTTTTTAATTATTTTTTTCAATTAATTATTGCATAGGGATTTAAAAACATCTTATATTTTGAAATAAAAATTAAACTCTAGAACATCTTATATTATGAAACAAAGGGAGTAACATTTTACAGCAATTGTGTGTGTTGCTAAATTGTTTATGCTAGGTATTATATATGTTCTTTTCAAAATAATTGATATTTTAGGAGAAAACCTTGTTTTAAATTATATGATGTTTTGATTTTTACTGCAATATATATATATATATATATATGTGTGTTTTATGATTATTTATATTTTGCAATTTGTTTTATCATTGGTTGAATTATATTTAAGTAAATAATAACTGAAGTTCTTATTTTAAAAACTAAAAAATTATATATTTTCTTAATCTGTGTAATTTTTTTTTAATATCATTTATTTTGAAACGAATACAATATATTGCATGTTGTTGTTAACAAAAAACTTAATACTCAATGAACATAATAATGAACATTCTTAAAGTCTTAAGAGCGGTGGGTCTGAATCTCTGGACCCTGGTCGTCGTTGATATGCACCTCGATTGTTTCAAATATATAATTATTAAGGTGACATGAAAAGACGGCAACTAGAACATGTAATGTAAAAAAAACTAAGTCAAGAACATGGAATTATCAAGGTGATCTAGATTAGATATGCACCTCGATTAATCTTTTGAAATATACTATATAGTAAGATTTTGTTTCTTTTTCTTTCAATGTTAGCTTTTTGAAAAAGCCAGCTACTTAATACATTTTAAATATTTATTTCTTGTTTTGTCGACATTTTTTCCCGTAATATTCTAAGAAGAAAAAACAACAACAAAAGCCCGTACATGCTTCCATAGTTCCACCATAAAGAAAGAATAAGTATGGTCAAAACTCAAAAGCATTTCATACTGCTTCCAATTTGATTTCACCCTAATTAAATTAGACAGCACGGTGGTATAGTAAATTAGAAAGATGATTATAAACTATCATGATCAACATAATTATGATAAACAAAAAGAGTACTGTTTTAAGACTCTTGTAATATAGAGCATAAACACAAGTTACACAACCCATCATAATTATCACAACTTGTTTTTTTTTTTACAAAAGAGGATATCATAATCATCGTCACCCCTACCGCAAACTGAACATTACAAACATTTTAATTTTAGAGAAACAAAGTGACGCATTATTACCAAAAACTTAGACGACAAGAACACCAGCTTCTATGTATGTAAAACAACATGAAAAGAAAGAAAAGAAAAAACCCAGAAAAGTTCACAACGGCGGCGCAAGTATCTTCAACCCCAAGAAAAGGGCCGATTACCGACGAGTGGGGTACACGCGCCCTCCGCTGCCGTCCCCGGTAGACTCGGAGTTCCGGCTACTACCAGAGGGAGTGAGGGCAGAGATAATGGTTTTCACGACCATAGTCTTTACCAGCTTTCTCTCAACGGGAATCACACTCGCTGTTTCTTTCTTCATCTTCCGAACCGCGGTAGAACTAGAACCTTCTCCTTTGGAACTCATCTTTAGCCTTTTTATGTACGTAGATCTATGTGTTTGTGTTTGTGTATGTATAGATGTGTTTGTTTGTTGCTGTTGTCGTTGTGAAGCCATGCAAAGGTTGGTTTATATAGAGAACTACGAGAAGAGATATCCCTGTAAGGATTAAACTTGTGCTTTAAGTTGCTCCATGTCCATACCCACGTGTCGGTAACCCATTTGTTGTAGAGAGGAAATTTGATTAATATCTTCTACTTATGATTTAAGCTTCGAAAGGAAAAATAAAATAAAATCAAGCGAAACTTACATTTATGTAGTTTCCTAACAATTGGATATTTCTGGTTTACATAAACCCTTACAGATAAAATAAAACATTACAATAATATGAAATTTCCATGCATCGCGGTTTATTTGATAAACTAATAAATTTGTTTATTTGACAGGTGAGGACGCGCCAACTTGGGAACTAAGGACCATGTCCACCATTAGTACATGGAACCGGGAAAACCAACATTCGAAAGATGTTGGGTTCGAACCATTAGTACGTGTGTCTGCCTTGAGATTCGGGTTCGACTCCGCTTAGCCATCCAACCCGCAGAAATTTGTAACTGCGCGAAAAGGAAATTGAGGCTAAGGAATATTAGTTTGGGTTGAAAGCCTGAGATTACCTCCGGATAAAAAAAATATTCGAAAGATAATTTTTTTATTTTATTATTATATAATGAAAGAATGAATCAAGTTCAAAAATAAAAAGTCTAGTTAATATATGGCCTCAACTAAAAGATAATAATAATATGTGAACTGGCATGGATCTACATAGACTTGTACCTTAAGCTTATATCTTAGAGAAACAAAAAGTTGTCTATCATTAAGTGTTAACGTTAATCCATAATGTTTTTTTCGTAAATACATTTACCGATTTTTTTATATGCTATTTTATGACTAACTTTTTATTTTGGCTAGAAAAAATGGATTCTTATTTGACAATAGTTATATTTTTTTGGTTTAAAATTATTTGACAATAGTTATTTGCTAATCTTTTTTACAATGACCATTGACTAAATAGATTCTTAGATAGAATCTTATAAACAGAGGCACGGACGTTGTTGAAATTAAGTGCATGTGTGGAACCATAACTAATTTGATTCGCTTTAAAACTGTATTTAGACAAGATCCTTTGTCTCTGTGTCAATCGTGTCAGGATAACTAAAACCATAGGCCTGTTCTATTCTATTTGTGTTATTTTTTAGCTTTCTCCCCAAAAAAATTATGTTCATTTTAATACTCATTTGACTCCATATTAAGTGTCATTTTAGATTGTTTTTTGTTTTAAATTAAATATCATTTTAGATTTTCAATACAAAATTGTAGATAAAATTTTAGCTTTAATCATATTATTTTAGTGTATTAATAAAATGATAAAATTATGTAGTGTATTAATAAATGATATAATCTAAATTTTAATAATTTTTCTTAATATGTATGAAATTTTTTTTAACGATATATAAAAAAAATTGAAACGGATTGAATATATTTCAGTGCTTTTTCCCATACAGTATTTGGTAATATTTTTCTTAGTTCATTTTAATATATTTTTAAAGATCCGACCAAACCATATATGTTCTCTTTTTTTTGTTAAAGAACCATATATGTTCTCGTTAGGAACACAATACAAAGATATTAGTCGAGGGCCCATATAAATTTCTGAATTCTGGGTATATATTTTATTTATTATCCGATATAGAGAGAATCGCGTGGAAAAAAATAATATGATTATCCGATCTAGTTCCTTTCCTTCAGGGCTTCATATTTCTTGAATTTTTATCTTGTAGAAAATAGGATTTTTTTCGTAAATGTGGTGGTGTGTCGTTAATGATTTCTAATAACATCATACATGATATTATTTCCGTTTTATTGATTTTACTTACTAAATCCAATAGAAAGTGTCTGTTTATTTGAGGGGGCCGGCACCAACTCGGAAATTAAGGTAGGATTTTTGTCTGCAAACAGCAAAAGGAGGAGGGCACACAAAGATATTAATTAGTTATCAACTCTACCGTGAATATTTGTTTTTTTTCATGCAAAAATGTGAGTATTATTGTTATTAACAAATAATTATGGAGCATTGATATATCATGGTTTTTACCCGTTTTTGACCATGATATAAGTCCTTTTTATTGAGTCTTTCTAGTGTTTTTGGAGTCTTTTAAAGTCTTTTCAGGTTTTAGGTACGTTTGGAGCATAATTGGAGATATTGAAACATTCTGGAGCTTTTTGGAGGAAAATAGAGATCATGTAGCCGAGAAGGCCGATTTGAAGCCCTTGTATCGACCGACACCACCTGGTGTCGATCGATACTGACACCATGAAGGAAGGAACGTGACTCACTGCCCGTGTATCGATCGATGCCACTAATGGTATCGGTCGATACCGTCGTCCATGGAAAAGGAAACGCGACTTTTTACAAATCTGAAGAATCTGCACCTTGGTCCAGAAGACTTTAATAATTACAATAAAGCCCAAAACGTGTTTTAGGATTATAATTAGGTTTTTCAGCCACTTTTGTTGGCTACGCTTTTATTCTATTCTGGTTTTTGTTGAGAGAGCTATTGAGGGAGACAAGTCTGAACTTTGTTCGTCAGAGAGAAGATTTCGAACCCTTGTTTTACTCTATTATTATTTAATCTATTGAAGTATTATTCAGTCATGTTGCTTTCTTTAATCTCCATGTATGAGTAGTTTTCTTTTAGGTTTAGGGTTCTCATAAGGTTTTCTCTGTATGTTAGATATATCGATTTATTAGGATTCATAATCAATTAAGTTCTTCACCATAGGTTGTTCTTAGTGCTAATTCTAACTTGATCACCTAGAACTTAGATCTTAGGTTAATCAATTAGACACGAAAGTGTGATTGGAAACCTGACAGAACCTAGGGTGAGCAAAATAACTATATGCAAAGAAATTTGGTTTAGTTATTTTGTGAACAAATCAAACTTAGACTTAAAGCTGGTTTAATCTTTATGATTTGCAAAGAAATTTGGAATTCTAGGATTTAGACTTAGATAATTCTCGCAACGAAAGTTGGTTAATTATAGCTTAGTGTTTTGAGTTCAAGAACCGTGCTAAATCTGAATCCTGATTTATTGTTTTGTCTGCATTCTCTGATTTCCTGAGAAATACCCTGAACTTATCTTTCCTCCATTGAATCTACAACCCACTTAATTTCTTAGTTGTTTTCTGTTTAATTGATTGACTTAGTTTAATTCAAATCTTGTAATATATTGAGTGATATATTGAGTCTTTGTGGTTCAACCCCTAATTTACTGTAACTACTGCTTTAGTACTTTTAAAGTATTATATTTGAGCATTATATTATTTTTATTTCTCAACTACAGACCATTACGGCATGATCTTCTTTCATTAGTTTAGTTAAAGAACCAATGAATAACAATTAATGATATCCTCCCTTTTTTATTGATTGTAATCTAGATATGAAACGTGTTATGTCGACTATATTTTTGAGAAATCAATACAATAATATACGTGGTGTGATTGTTGTGATTTGTGCGTATAGATGTGTACGGTTCCTAAAACATGTTTATGAAAAACTTCCACCGTATTAACTGTAATTATATGATGACTTAAATATTAGTGTATAGTTAAGAATCTTTTTCATTAGAATGAACTGAAAAGTTATAGGTCGAACCAGGATCCATACATTTATTTAGTATAGAGCACCTAGTATAATTAATATTAAGATTAAAATCATTTAAATAAATTTTATACTAATAACTTAAGATATCATCTTTCATTTATACTAATAAACTAGGTAGTAATCCGTGCTCTGCGCATAGTGAAATATTTATAAATTATTTATGGAGATTTTTATTTTAAATCATATGAGAAGAAAATAACTTACCTTAGTTTTAGGTGTAAGCTACATAATAATTATGAGTATTAATACATCAAAATAGTGTAATATTTTTATATTATAGAAAACGTATATAATTTGTTTGCTAGTTAAATTGAAGGGAATTGATGTGTATTTACTACTTAGGTAAGACTCGCGCGCATGTGCGAGATGAAATAATTATTAAATAAATCCAATGTAGTTTTAGGTACAAAAAACTATCGTATTTATATAGTATCCGAGATCCATTTATGTATACCAAAATATGTAATGAATGGTTTTTTGTCAACGTAATGATTGTTTTTTCTATTTTATTCAAATTTGTATTTTTTTGTATAAGAATGCGCTTCACCCGTTAAATGATTAATAGCAACAAAAAACTTTCTTACTTAAATAATCATATACATTATGTGACACTTATAATCTGTAATACATTAAATATTTGAAAACAACCAATGTATTTTATTTAGAAAACTTTGTATGAAATGTTTTACAATATTGTATATAACTCGTAAAGAATAATGCTTTAATTAAAGTTGATGAGACACTGACCATTTATTGTTTGATCTAGAAAATATATATAAATAAAATATATATTCGATTAAGTTTTATATTTTGATCAGTTATCTTAAGAATATATATAATTTTAGTTGACATTTATGAATTTCTAACTTTTGATCAAATAAAAATATTTATATTATTTTAAAAACTTCATATATATCATTTTCTCTATGTTTTTCTATTATACGAATGATGTGATGATTTAATTGGTTACAAACATATAATCAAACAAAAATCAAAGGGAATATATAATTAAACAAAAAAATTGTGACATACACTTAATTTGAATATGCAAAAGTTGGTATGATATAAAATATAACTAAGATTATGCAATGGTTTAATGAGAATAGCACTAACGTAATTATCCTAGTAAGTTAAATTTTTTTTTATAAAAATCTTGAGAAACTCTATATTGATAACACCTCAGCAATGACACACTTGTAAATCACACATGAAACTTATGTTTTTTTTTTCCTGTCTTTCTCAATTAATATATAAAGGATAAATAAATCTTAGGAAGGGACTAGCACGATATCATCTTTCATTTATCTATTTATTTATGTTCACCAACTTATTTATCTATTTTTAGGCCTAATTAAAGGTTTAAGAACGGACTACTAATTGAACAAATGTGGTGTTCGTTTGATTGTTTCAGTTTCTTTTTTATTTTGACGTGTTGTAATATAAAATTTATTAAACCATGACTTAAAACTGACCATTCATTTTGTAGTTTTTAGCGTTTGAAGCTTCTCGATCTCTTCTAACGTTTCAAAAGTAAACAATATAGAGATAATGCATTAAACATTAATTGTACTAAACAAGAAATCTTATATTAACACGAGTACACGATATATACAAAAATACAAGTGAAATCAACAACACACATCTACTTTTATTAATAAAAACAAAGAACACAAATTATCTTGTATATCAACTCTTCCAAAGAAAGAGAGAGATCATTCCGGTAAGAAAAGACTAATTTAGCTTATTCTAGTTTTCGATCCTGATGGATTTATATATTGGCGTAAGCCAATAATTTCTTACTCCAGCAAAAAAAAAACAATGATCATTTAGAGTCTACCGGAGCGTGGGCTGCACGCGCTTGCTGCTCGCGCTTGCTGCTCGGCGGTTCTACTATCTGGTTGGACCTTAAAGGAGATCGAGATAGAAACAGAGCCTCCAAAATCATCGTCTTCACCAACTTCCTCTCTTTTGGGAATACGCTCCCTTGTTTCGGCCCCAACCGTCGCTGTCGGCACTCTCCATCCTCTACCGCCACCGCTTTTTNGGGCTGCACGCGCTTGCTGCACGCGCTTGCTGCTCGCGCTTGCTGCTCGGCGGTTCTACTATCTGGTTGGACCTTAAAGGAGATCGAGATAGAAACAGAGCCTCCAAAATCATCGTCTTCACCAACTTCCTCTCTTTTGGGAATACGCTCCCTTGTTTCGGCCCCAACCGTCGCTGTCGGCACTCTCCATCCTCTACCGCCACCGCTTTTTCTACAGAGCTCATCGATCTTTACTACTCTCTGTCTAATCTCTCGTCTTCTTAAGGAGAACATAAACTCCTAGATTTTGCCTTCAATTTATCATCTAATGAGACGTATCCTACAAGCTAATTAACTTGCATTTAATAATAGTTTTCTTATTTTTATTAATCCTGTTTTTTCCCCCACGTGGCCTTGTTCATTAAGTTTCCTTTTGAGAACCAATTATGCTGCGATTATGTATTTAACTAATTGAGATACTTATAAGTGATTAAAGCCACTTAATTATTCTTTTCCGAGTTGAGCATGATATGGATTGGCCGCACTCTCCTTTTTCTACCTTTACCTATCGGCAGTTGGAATAATTTATGAAAGCAGTAACATACAGTACTAATACTAATGATACATAACTACACCACATGAACTTGGAGCCCAAATTGATACTCCCTGCTTCAAATTAATTGATATTTAAGGATTTTACACACAAATTAATAAATCACACAAAATCGTATTTTTTTTTTCTGAATTAAAACATTATTTATTGTTTACCTAAAAACAATTCAACCAATGATAAAAAGACTACAGAATATAAAAAATCAAAAATAAATAAAAAGATTTTAATTTTGCATTGAAAATGTAAAATATCAATTAAAATGAAATAATTTTTTTGTTTCTTAAACATCAACTAATTTAAATCAGAGGGAGTATATGATTCGTTACGAAACATTAAATCAGAGACTCGATCGACCGGATATCTTTCAAAAGTCATATACAGATGAAAGAAAAAAGAAATCATGTGCTTGTTAATTGTTACGCTAATTAAATATTATTATGAAATTAAACAAGAAAATGAGAGTATCGAAATGATCCAACTTTTTTTGAATTAGCAACTTATTTTGTTTAGATTGCAACAATTTTTAGTTTATCATTTTATCCCCTATATATTATTTCTGTATAGTACGTTTTATTTTTGGTAATAATTACACAAATTTTTAAAATACAAAAACAATGTTATAACAACAACTAATTTGAAACGGATAGACTATCAAAGATTAAACAAATCATTCTAATCGATGGCATTGCTTTCATCAGTCTATGTTAAACCAATTTTTAATTTTATATGTAATATATCTTTATCATAGTTTTATTTAAATCTCCCTCCATATGCTATTTCGTTTTTTTAGTTGTAAAACATTTATTTTGTCAAGAAGAAAAAACATTTGTCGGAATAAATTAATGATAGTAATAAAGAAATGAAGCGTGCCTTTATCATTCCATCTTTAAAAGTCTTGGAGCGGCGGACCTGACTACTTGGATCATGGTCGTTATTTGGGAATTGGGATGCACGCCTTGATTGTTTTAATAACTAATGATTTAAGTTTAAAGGTGTGACATGAATAGACGGTAAGAACATGCAATGAAGAAAAAAACATGTGGCAAGACCATATTATGATTATTCTTTTTTTCTTTCTTTCTGTTTTATAGAAAAGAAAACTCGCAGATTATACATAATCAATAATACTTTTTAGGTGAAACCAGAAACATATTATAACTTGATACTTCTTAGGATCACACAAGATAAGATACGAAATAAACCACCATTTTACTTATCTGTTCTCAATTCTCAAGCTGATTACAATACATAATATATACGATGATGAGATAATACTCCAGCTAACGGAGGATGCTTGAAATCAGTTTTTATATTTTGTTGTTGCTTAAAAAATATGACATTTACACACTAACAATCAACACTTTTAATTAAGATTTAGTAATAAAAAAGTAAGAAAAAGTAAGTACAATACTCACCACTTATGAACCAGATAAATACCACTTTTAAGAAGAAAAAAAATTATATTAACAGAAAAAATGCAGTAAATATTCTTTAGATTTATATCGGTATGTCATAAATCGAAAGTAAGAATTTCTTTCGTCGCATATGTTTTAAAAATTAGTAACATGCATGTCTTGAAGGATGTATCAATTGAAGATTTGAAGTACTATAACTCATCGACCATAAAATTTCGTATACAGAAATCCATGGATCATACTTGTTTGTTAAAAAAAGAAAGATCTCGAGTAATCTCTCGATGTGACTATCATATCAAACGGGGAGCATATATAATCTTGCAAGAGATTGATTGATGTGGACCATTCTCCCGCAGCCACGCCTTTCTAATTAAAGTGGTAATCTTTTATATGATTTTGACCTAAATAAAATATTTTGTGAATCCGTGATACATGAACTTTAAATAACTTTTTTTTTTTTTTTGTTGTTGGTTGGGTCAAGATATTTCTCTTTCTTTTATTAAAACAAAAACAACTTTGAAGTATGTAACTTGATACGTGAAACTATATAAGAAAGATTATTAAATTTAGATTAATACTATTAAACACTTTAGCAAAATAAAATAAAATAAATAATACTACTAAATAAAGATTTTCGACCTATTAGAGGAAGCTTCTTGACCATTCACTTGAAATTGTTTTCTCTTGGTTTGATGCCGCGTGAAATTTGTATCGCCATCAACAATATTTGGCAGAACTCGCTGGCTTTCAAAAAATTTATATACTAGCCAATAGCCGTTGTTAAAGGTTTTTATTGTCAAGTACTGACAAAGGAATATATGAATTTAATTATCATAATAGATAAATATATTCACATATTTTCATCAATATTGAAATGACCACGAGAATTGCCAGTGAGGGATCATGTGATTTATTTAATTTAAGAAAAACCATATAACAAAAAAAATAGGTGAACGAGTGAAAAAAAAATTAAAAAAAGGCGATAAGTTGAATTTTAAATATCAATGAAAAAAATTCTGAAAAGCAGTATCATATATACAAGCCCTTAAATAGAAATTAAAACAATTTGTGATTTTTTGTTTTTTTAAAGAAAAGAAACCATATATCAAAGACTATGGGCTTTATTACGGTTTTAAAGGCCCAATTCTAATAAACTAATCCAGCCCGTTACGTTAAAAAGGACATTGTTTATGAAAGATCCTGACTACCTGAGAACCAATCTCAGACACCAGTTTCGCGAGGATGACTTCCAGTGTAGACAAGCTAGCGATCGGTCTTAGGGAGAACCACGAGCTATTCGATTTTCGAAGGTAACGAAATTTCTCGGAATCTCTTAAAAACACTTGTATCTTAATGTATTAATTAAAAGACCCTTGTCTTAACTTTCAAAATTAGACGCTTCGTTTTTCTGACAATTTGTTCTTTTGGAATATTGAAGAGGAATTAGTTACCAATGACAGGAAATTGATTCCTGATTTTGATATTTAAGAGCCTTATACTTCGATTCTGAGGTTATTCTGAATTGGGTTAGCATCGTACTCTGTTTGAAATAGTTCTTGATAAACTTCGATGTCTGTAACATCTATTCTGATAATTACTTACGCCAAAAACAGCACCTAATCCTCATTCATCAGGACAGTGCAATGCCCAGAGCTATAAAAAAAGTATAATTTTTATTTGATGGGAGTTCTTCAAGATAGAGACTTGGCCATTTGTCTGAGAAGAAACTTCTGAATTTTTCCTGTAGAAGTCTTTGGAAGTTCCTCCTGGAAAATCACTTTCCTCGGAACCATATACTTGGGCAACTTCGTCTTACAAAACTCCCTTATCTCTCTCTCAGTAACCGGAACCGACCCATCACCATTATCATCATGCTTTAAGCTCACAAAAGCACACGGCGTCTCTCCCCACATCTTATCCGGTTTGGCCACAACCGCAGCTTCTTTCACCACCGGATTTGCATACAGAACCGACTCAACCTCTGCGCTGCTTATGTTTTCTCCTCCGCATATGATCACATCCTTTGACCGGTCTTTGACCTCCAAGTAACCGTCTTTGTGTATAACCCCAATGTCTCCGGAGTAGAACCACCCGTCCTCTCTCATACAAGCCGCCGTTCCTTCCGGGTCTTTGTAATAACCCAACATGACCGAGCTGCCTCTGAAAACGATCTCTCCAACCGAAACTCCGTCGTGTTTCACGCTCTTTCCCGTTTTTCGGTCCCTAACATCGACTTCCGCAAAGCCGATTGTTTTTACTCCTTGCCTTGATTTCAGCCGAGCTCTCTCCAACGGACCGAGATAGTTCCACTCAGGCTTCCAAGCACATGACACAACCGGCCCGCTGGTTTCCGTTAAACCGTACGAGTGACTGACACTGAAACCGCTCGACTCCGCTCGGGAGATAATGGCTGCCGGAGGTGGAGCTCCGGAGGTCATAACCTGATTTCAGCATTTAAATTTCATAATCCCAAAACATAGAGAAAAGCTGATTCATAAATTTTTCCATCACTTTAAATCACAAAATGATTGTGAAATGAAAGCTTAAATAGAATAAACTAAACCAAACGACATTGAACCGGGGTTTCTATTAATACCTGAACCTGGTTCTTGAGCGGCTTACTGGACGGATAGTTTATTAGCATGTTGAGAACCATCGGTGCAGCACACATGTGGGTCACATTGTGCTTATCGATCAAGTCGTAAATCGTCGGTGCGTCAACTCTACGCGTGCAGACGTTGGTAGCTCCAACCGCCGCGGTGCCCCAAGTGTAACCCCAACCATTGGCGTGGAACATCGGTAAAGTCCAAAGGTAAACGGACCGGCTTGGTAAAGACCAATCAAGCAAGGAGCTAACAGTGTGCATGAAAACCGCTCTGTGGCTAAGTACGACTCCTTTGGGAGACGACGTCGTTCCGGAAGTATAGTTGAGAACCATTGGTTTCCATTCGGTTTGAGGACGGATCCACATGAATCCTGAGTCTCCTCTCTCCATAATCCCTTCGTACGTATCAAGAAAACCCGACGCTGACAAAGAATCGTCCTCCTCGTCGTTGAGGAGGACGAGGTGAGGTTTCTCGTGTTGTCCCAAGGACGAGACTGCTTCAAGTACCAAGGATATTGAATTGTGGTCGACGAAAACGAGCTTGGATTCGCTATGACGCAGGATGACAGAAAGTGCGTGTGCGTCTAAACGCGGGTTTATGTTGTTTAGGATGGCTCCGGACATTGGGACGGCGAACTGAAGCTCGTAGACGGAAGGGACGTTGGGGCCCACGACGGACACGACTTGGCCTCGGTTAATCCCGAGAGAGGAGGAAGTGAGGGCCGAGGCTATTCGGAGACAGCGGTTGTGGGTTTCGGACCAAGTGTGGACGGTGTTGTTTGTTGCGTGGAGGATGGACGGACAGTCGCCATAGACGGAGGCGGCTCGGTCTAAGAAGTCGAGGACTGTGAGAGGTCTTGAGTTCGAAGGGTGTGGAAGTAAGAGTTCCATTAGTTAGATTTGCAAGTAACTCTATGATTGTAATGACTTGGTGAAAATACTTGTTTCAACTTTTCATCTATAGTGGAACCTCTTCTTGGAATTTTATAGATAAACTTAACAATGTATACAACTGTAGTTGAGCATAATTTGTTAGTTGAACTTGATTCCAAATTTATTTAGTTTAACTCTGTCTTTAGACTCTTTATTTTATGCCCACCAACATTAAACTGTCTTTATACTCTTTATAGTTTGAAAGAAGAAGAAAAAGATACTGTACTATAATTACATATGGCCCCAATAAATCAGCTATATTTTTTAGTTTCTTAACATATTAAAGTACTTAAATTAGCCAATGAACGAGAGAATCTTTAGTGTTTTTTCATTTGGTATACATAAAATAAAGAGTTAAAGACATAGTTTACATAAATTTGGGATCAAGTTCAACTAACAAATTAGGCTCAACTACAGTTCTATACATAATCCAATGTTAATATTGACCTTACCACTACCATTCTATACTAAAATAAATCTTTTTTTATTAGAGGAGTTTGTTAAAGTAGTTTACTAATTTATCATTTTACTTTAACTTTAATTAAACTCTAGAAAATACAAAATGAACAACACATCGAATCCAAGCTATATAACTCAACACAAAGTATGAACACAGAGAGCTCATATAATTAACTAGAAGTCTATAGCTTCTAGATTCTAGATTTGTATTAGGTGTATCGATCAAGTCGTAGATCAAGTTGTATTAGGTGAAGTCTCTGATTCTAGATTTTAAATCATAGTCTACCGAAAACACCTAATACAAACTTAAGTTTTTTAAGTGAAAAAAAGTCACTCCACTGAAATATTCTTTTTGTGCAAATCAAACTTATATCTCTATAATATAATTTAAAAAGACATTTAAAAAAATGAACTTTGTTTTTGTAAATTAATACATACTATACCGTTACAAATAAGAAAAAAATAATTAAAATAGGAAATGATATAATTTTCTTTTAAAATGATTGAAGATAATATGAAAAATATTGGTTTCCATTAATAAGTGTATCTAATATTTATTTTCTTAGTTATCACGATATTAAAATTATTATATATTTTAAATAATAATTAATCTACATATATTCAAAACAAAAAATATATTCAATATCTTATAATAGTTTTCACTATAATTTATATTATTTTATTTAAATATATATCAAATTAAAAGTTGAAAAAATATTTTACTATTTTTATATAGAGTTAGGTACAATAAGATTGATTTAAGAGTTCGTGGAATGACCACAAAACTCAGAGTCATTAAGTAGTGCATATTAGAGTTGGTGTTTCAAAATTGTAGTTCTTTGCAGGTTATTCCGAATAATATTTTAGTTCACTGCAAAATGGGTTAAGTAAGCGGGTAAGTCCGTCATGGATAAATTATGTATCTAATTTCAAATGTCCACAAGTTTCGCAAATCAAAATATTAATTTTTAGTTTTAAAGATAGATGGTGATATACTCAATTTACTTAATAATATAATTATTTTAAAAAAAATTAACTATAGTTTGTTCTATGTTTATTTGAGTATGTGTAAGTTTAAGTTTATATTTTAGTTCAGTGCAAAATGAGTTAAGTAAAGTCCGATTTCACATCTCTATCTATAATCATTAGTTAGACATATTATAAAATTCAAAAATTGTCAAAATTTCTTAAATTTCAAAACAAATTTATATACAAATTATCTGGTGAAGGAGTTGAAGAAAGCGATTAAGGTGTTGGAAGATCGTCGGCAGAAAAACCCATGACCACCGTCTTCGTTTTAACGGCACGTGGGATCACGAGCTCCCCGAGGACGCGTTTGGAAGAAGCATCATCGGTTAATTGAGTTTGTCTGTTCAGGATCTTACTATAAACCTCGGGTTACAGAAGTAATTGCCCAAATATTAGATAGATAGATGGTTGATATCATGGAGGATACCTTGAAACTCTTTTGACCGAGTTTCGAAAGTGATTGATTTGATAAAAATTTTGGAATCAAAGATCACGATCAGATTATCGATCTTCAGATCTCGGGCCTGTTTCAGCGCTAGTAGTAACATTCCACTGAAGTATAAATGTTTGGTTTTAGAAAACCAATATATAATCAACCTACACACGGTGATAGCTAGAATCAATGTTCTAAATTGCGTTAGGCGCTAGTCGGGCGGTCGGGTTGGATCTAGCGCCTAACCCGAAAATCGGAGATTAATCTGGGATTAATCGGGGACTAGTTTTTAGACTTTTATTGACTTTTTAACCTATTAATTCATAAATTTATAAATTTATGACTTTTTAATATTTTTAATGACTTTTTGGATTTTTTTGGATTTTTAATGATTTTCTAACAATATAGTAAAACCAAATTAGAACTTTTCAAAAATTTTGTTAAACAATAAATTTAAAAAAAAAACAAAAAAAAACTAGGCGGCCGCGATTAGTCGGGAAGTAATCGGAGCTAGGCGGGGATTTTTAGAACAGGGGCTAGAATAGTCTATTATTCATCTTGTAGATTTAAACCAAAAATAAATCCTTTATTGACAATAAATATCTGTCTTTTCTACAAATTCGCTAGATTAGTTTGAATTCGATTTGAAATCCTTAGTTATTTTCTATATATTTTTGGTTATTTTTTAACCCAAAAAAAGAAAAAATCCTTGGTTATTTAAAAAACAACTTTATGAACCATACACAACCGTAGCCCTGTCAAGCGGGTTGGATCCGCCCTGCCTGACCCGCTCCGCCGCGGGTATGGGTTTTTTTTTACCCGCCAGAAATAGATCCGCAAGACCCGCAGTTCTTGAAATTGTTATCCGCATCCGCTCGCATAAGTCTAGCGGGTCAGGCGGGTTACCCCCGAAATGTAAAGAAAAATCTAAAAATATAAATAACATGAGAAAGTCCATAATTTTTTGTTTTAGTGACAAAGTCCATAGTCCATAGTCCGATCCGCTTGACAGGCTACTTTAACATGCCGATTCAGAGAGAAAAATGAGAGTTTATCAACTCTTACAACAAACTCAAAAGCTGTCTTCAAAACAGAATTATAGCATAAATAAAAACAAATTACAATGTGTCTCTTCAAGTCCATTTGTCCTTATGATTTCTCAATTCACCTATAAAACCAAAAAAGTTAAGAAAGTATCAGAATATATGAGTTACAAATTTTGAAAACGATATTGAAGGAAATAATACTTACGCAATAGTTGAAGCAATTGACTCAAGTGGAGGCACATTATCATCTTCGCCAACCTCTAATTCTTTCCAACAAAACATTAAAATTAGTACTACTAACTATTATATTGTAATTGAAATAGCAGAATTTTTGTGGTACCATCGTCAGACGCTTCGAAACCTCGAAGCCAATTACGAGCACTAATCAGAGCTTGCACATTTTGTGGGAGAAGACAGCTTCTATACTTATTCAAGACCCGTGATCCAATGCTAAAGGAGGACTCGGATGCTACGGTTGTAATTGGTATGCTTAGAAGATCGCACGCCATTCTAGATAACTCGCCAAATTGATGAGCGTTGTCTTTCCAATAATCTAACACATTTAAACTTGCAAACATCTCCCCATCTATTGCTGGTTCTGCCAAGTAGATATCTAACGCAGATTTACCACTAGCAGTTACATTCTTTTTGCGGAATCTGTTGAAATCCTACATTAATGAAAAAATCATGTGTAAGATCTTCATAGCAAAAACCAGAAATTTAGTAAGATCAATGGAAATAGACCAAGTGTAAGACACTTACATTGTAATTGATGACACCTTTCCCATGTGACTGAAAAGGAACACCTCCAGCCACTGATTCTTGTGCGTTTTCTTCGGGTGATGTAGAGCTTTGAGCTGGTGCCTTAGAATAAGCTTTGAATAGCTGATTCAGTTTTTCTCGCACACGCTCCACCTTTTGTTGAGCAGTATCCTCTTCCAATTATGTGAAACAATACTCTAATAGTTCTAACTTAAACCTAGGATCACAAACAGCTGCCATTGCAAGAATCTCTGAATACTTATGCCAATACTTATCAAATTTATATTTCATAGGCCTAACCGTCTCGACAATAACATCTTCGTGACTGTTCTCATGTGCTCTCAGCCAATACTCGATCTTGTACACTTGCATAAAATACAGATTTGAGGTCGGGTAAATTGAACCTGATATCAGAGTGGTTATCTCATCAAAAGGTTGGAGCAGGTCACAGATTTGTACCCCTAGATCCCACTCTGTTCTCGTGGGAAGAAACTTGTAGCTTGGATCAATTCCTTGATACCTATCAAAAGCAAGACGGTATTTGATACCTCTGTCAAGCATTTTATAGGTGGAGTTCCAGCGTGTTTGCACATCTAATGTCAACCCAGCTCTAATGTTAATCCCAGCAGACTCCACACAGGTTGCAAACAATTTACGACGATTCTCTGAAGCTTGAACAAATTTGATACTATCCCTAATTTTTCCTAAAGCATTACCCATCACCTTTAGCCCCTCTTGAACAATCAGATTTAATATGTGGGCAGAGCACCTAACATGGAAGAACTCTCCACCACATAATAAATCGTTTTGTATAACCAGCTGATTCTTCAAGATGTTTTGCATGTTATCGTTATTACTAGCATTATCTAGGGTCAAAGAGAACACTTTTTTTATCTATCCCCCACTCTTTCATCATCTCCATGATCTTCAAAGCTAAATCTATTCCACAATGTGGAGGAGGCATAGCAGCAAAGCACAAAATTTTATTCCTTAACTTCCAATGCCTATCTACGTAATGGGCAATCAAACATATATATCCTTCCACTGTTATAGCAGACCAAAGATCAGATGTGAAAGAGATCCTACCAGAAATTTCAGACAGTTCTAACATCAACTTTGACTTCTCCTTCTCATAAAACTTATAAACATCAGCTGCAGCAGTATTTCTACTTATAAACCGTCAGCATTCAGATACTTCCAGATCGCCCTAACTCTATCATATTCAACATAGGAGAACGGGAGATCATGCTCAATTAAGCACTTTGATAACATTTCACGGAAAAGACCTTGATCAATCTTTCTACTTTGTAGTTTCGCATCTCAGTAATCATAATACCACCTATATCACCGGCTTTAGACGTTCTCAAGCACACTTCTGAATGTCGGTTATAGTTAGACGTACTTGTATTGTGTGAAGCATACGCATAGTCTTTCGAGCAATGATTGCACTTAGCTCTGAGTTCAGAGATACCATCACTGTTGACCTTAGTGATGACAGTGAAATTGTCCCAACAAGTTGAGGTTTTCTGCCTCTTGCTCTTACTTGGTAGAACTCCATCAGCTTCTGATTGTGGTAAACTAGATCCCTCACTAGCAGTACTCGGATTCCTTCGCTTTTCCATCTGTTAAAACCAAAAAAAAATACATAAGATTAAATATAAGATAGAACAACAAAGATGGCAACAAAGATGGCTCCTAAAAATACATAAGATCTTATTATATAAAGCTGAATCTCTCAACGTGAGCGTGACACGTAGGATAATTTTCAATCACGAGATCGTGACATTTGTCACGGTTAATTTAGATCGCGACATGTGTCAAAGTAATAATATAAACTTTCTAATTGTTAATTAGTTATTTTTTTTAAAAGGAAAATAACAAAAAAGGAAAAAATTGTGTTTTATATAATGGAAACTAATAACATTGAAAAAGTAAAGTAAGAGAAAAAGTAAAAAATACCAAATAAAAATAACAAAAAAGGAAAAAAATGTGTTTCATATAATGAAAACTAATAACATTAAAAAAAAAAGTAAGAGAAAAAATAAAAAATATCAAATAAAAAGCGTTAAATATAAAAAAAAAATATATATATATATATATGACTCTTCTTATTATATAAAGCAGAATGTTTCAGATTTGCTAACTCGCCTGATCGTGACACGTGTCAAGTCAAACGATCAGATTTTGACACATGTTTAATAAAATTTTAATTATATTTTAATACATAATATTAACATTAATAAAAATAAAATTTAAAATCGGTTCCTAATCCTTAAAAGTAAAGGAAAAAATAGTAGTTATGTTTAGATTAAAGAAATCAAACAAAAATTATAAATAAAAACAAAGGTAAGGAAAGAAAGAAAAACCATATTTTACTTTAGAATAAAAAATTAAACAATAGATTACAATCCTTAAAAGAAAAGGAATAAAAGCCAAAGTTTATAAAAATAAAAAAACTATATTTCAGTTTAGAATAAGAAAATTAAACAATAGCTTACAATTCTAAAAAGCAAGAGTTTTAAAAGGAAAAACAAACGATTAGTATTTCTATTTAGATTAAGATAATCTTATTATATAAAGATCGATCTCTCAACGTGAGCGTGACACGTAGGATAATTATCAGTCACGAGATCGTGACATTTTTCACAATTAATTTAGATCGCGACATGTGTCAATTTAATTTAAAAAAGTAAAAATGAATTAAAGTAAATATTAAAAAAAGTTAAACTAAAAAGAGGCAATCTTAAAAAAATAATAATAATAAGAATAAGTCTGGAAAGTGACAAAAGGAAACTTAAAACTTATAATAAAGAAAAGTGACAAAAAGAAACTTAAAAGTTTATAATCTACAACCACAACCAAACTTAAAAAAAGAAAATTATAAATATACTATAAACATAAAAATAAATTATTAATTTACGACCAAACATATAACTTTATAATCCTTTTCATTATGATTAAGATCGCGACATGTGTCAAAATAATAATGTAAAATTTTCTATTGTAAGTTATTTATTTTTCTAAGAAAATTAACAAAAAAGAAAAAGGAATTGTGTTTTATATTATGGAAACTAATAACATTGAAAAAGTAAAGTAAGAGAAAAAATAAAAATTACCATATAAAAATAACAAAAAAGGAAAAAGAATTGTCTTTTATATAATGGAAACAAATAACATTAAAAAGGTAAAGTAAGAGAAAATAAAAACTACCAAATAAAAAGTGTTTTAAAACAAAAATATATACGATTCATCTTATTATATAAAACACAATTATTTGCCTGATCGCGAATTATATTAAAAATTATATAAAAAATATATTCATAATGTTTTAAAGTTAGTGATTCGTCTGATCGCGACACGTGTCAAGTCAGACGATCATATTTTGACATGTGTTTAATAAATTTTCAATTATAATTTAACACATAATATTAACATTAATAAAAATAAAATTTAAAATCGATTCCTAATCCTAAAAAGTAAAGGAAAATAGTAGTTATGTTTAGATTAAGAAAAAATATACAAAAATTATAAATAAAAGCTAAAGTTAAAAAAACCATATTTTAGTTTAAAATAAAGAAATTAAACAATATATTACAATCCTAAAAAGAAAAAGAACAAAAGTCAAAGTTTATAAAAAAAAGAAAAGGAAAACCATATTTGAGTTTAAAATAAGGAAATGAAACAATAGTTTACAATCCTAAAAACTAAAGTTTTAAAAAAGAAAAAAAAACAATTAGTATTTCTATTTATATTAAGAAAATTAAAAAATGGAATACAATCTTAAAAATAAAAGGAATTCTCATTCCTCACCTCTATATAACCAAATTGATAGCTTCTCAATTTCACAACTAAAAATTAACATTTTTCGTACATAAGTTGCGGGTAATATTTTGTCTAATAGAAAACATGATTACATAAAGAGAAAGTTTCATGTTACGTAAAGAAAAAACCATGATTGCGCAACGTCAAGTCAATCGATCATATTCTGACATGTGTAAAAGAAATTTCCAAAAAAAATCCAATTAGTTTTGACACATAATATTAACAATAGAAGGATAAATTTATAATTGATTCATAATCCTAAAAAATAAAATTAATAAACAAAAATAAAAATAAAAAGTAAATTTATCCTAAAAGCCAATGTTAATTAAAAAAAGAAAAAAATTAAAATTAATAACGGAAAAAATTTAAAACCGATTAATAAAAAAAACTTAAAAATTTGGAATTTAATAAACGGTTCATAATATTAAAAGGCAATAAAAAGAAAAATTAATAAAAAAATAAAAAAATCCTTAATTTTTCCATTTATATTAAGGAAACAATTAATTACTAATCCAAAGGGAAAGATTTCTCACCTATATATAAACCATAATTTGGTAGTATGTCAATTATATACCAAAAAATTAAAAGTCCAATATTCGTATCTAAAGCTATTTATTGCATATGCTTCACTAAAATTATTCTTCAAAGTATATATATTTCATCGAAACTTTGTTTCAAAATTTATGTATTATATATATTTTCATGGGTGCTCTAATTTTGTTTTCCATTTTTTCATTTTTAATTTTTTTACGGGTTATAAAATATTAAATTACAAACCCGCATATATGCGGGTACTTATCTAGTTACATATAAGATAGAACAACAAAAATACATTGAGGCTGATAAACACAAATTTCAGATCCCAAAATGAGAATAACAACACAATGGACTCACTAACAGAGAGAAAGTAATGTTCTTAAGATCATTTAACAAAAAACAAACCAAAGAACACAATTTCCTAAATGCTTATTTATGTTCTTGAGTCGTTGCTGTATTCTCTTCAATAATTCTTACAGAAAACATATAATTAAACATCTAATCACCGACAAACCAAGCAGATTCTACATGTAAATCTAGAGCTTGTGAAACCAAACTGAATCAAACAGCTCACAAGTATCTGCAATCTGACTAAGATGTTCTCACTTGCAATCACCGACCAATTTCAATTGTTTCGAAACAAATTACAGAAATCATCATCGAACGAACGAGAATAAACGAAGATAAAACCAGGGAAATCAATGAACCGCCTAAAACTCTGATAAAACTAGACAAAAAAGAATCATTCCCAGATAAAAATGTAAACTTTATGCAAAATTGCTCATAATCAAATCAAAATTGAAGAAAACAAGAACTATAAGTCTAATACAATCCAATAGAAAAGAGAAGGAGGAGACTATTGAGAGAGAAGCTTACCTGAGGCGAAGTAGCGATGTTAGGTTTCTGGAGGCCGGAGAGGTCGAATCTCTCGACGGATGTTCGAATCGGCTTTGCTTGACGAGTCGACGGAGGAGATGCGGAGGAGTTGGTTGACGAGTCGACGGAGGAGAGGGATAAGAGAAGAGAGGCGGAGATACAGAGAGAGACAGATTTGATAAGAGAGGCGGAGATACAGAGAAAGACATATTTGTTTCGTTGTTTGTTGTCTCATGTCTGAATGAGAAAGATCTAGGGTTTTGTGTGCCCTAAAATTAAAAACGACACACTTTTTATGAAAACAACACACATACTACAACAGCCTACAAAATAAAAACAGCACACATTTAGTAAATAAACTACATAGTTTTTTTATTCTTGCGGGTTAGCGGATATCCGCTTTGTAAAATATCAAAACCCGCACCCGCCCTGCGAAAACATTATGCGACCTGCAATCCGCGACCCGTGAAAAAAATTATACTTTTTCTGACCCGCACCCGACCCGCCCCGCAGCGGGTCAAACGGGACGGGACCCACAGATAAACACTCAAATTGACAGGGCTACACAACCGGTACACTTAATCATCAAATATGAAAGATACATTTGAAATTTTGTCAGGGCCCGATATTCATACTTTAATGGCTCGATATTTATAACAAACCCAGCCCGTTGGTAGAAACGTTGTCGTTTCGTTATAGTTTTAGGCTGTTTAGTTCTTGGGACTATGAACAGAAATATTTCAGTAAGAGGTGTTGAGAAGACGAGAGAGATCGGTAAAATCTTAATCATTGACGATGAAGAGGAAACTAACGATTACGAGGCTAACGAAATATGTAGAATCTCTTGGATCATAGTTTCGATCCGGAAGGTCCACAGATCCGATCTCAGCTGGCGTTTGGTCTGAGGAAGAACCATGGGTTATTCGATGTCCCAAGGTAAGAAGTTTCTCAGAATTCGTATAAGAACTCAATCACACAACCTCACCGATTCACGTTTCTTGTATATCGCTCTGTGTACCTTGCTGTTTTAGTAATTAGCCTTCAAAATTAGGTGATTCTGTTTTAACAATTTGTTTTATTTTATTTTATTTTTTTGGATTGCTGTAGAGGAATTTTATTACTTAATACATGAAATTGATTCCAGGATTAGGTATGCAGAGTCGTATACTTCGAAATTTTTGCTTGGTTTTATAGGTTATTCTGAAATTCGTGAGAACCACACTCTGTTCTTCATATACTTTTTTGAACATATACTTGTAAGTCTGAAATCGACGAGATGGGCATTTCTCATTGTCTCTTGGATTTTTACATAGTTTGAGCACTTAGCTGTTGAAAATGTCGTTGGAATTTATGTTAATAAGCTTGTATTTTTCCTCAAAGGAAAGAGACAATAGTAGAGAAATGTCTTATACAATATCTTTACTATTTGAGTGGTCTTAGTCTTTAGGTTCATGACATATATTGAATCTCAATGGTACACTGATAAGCCTGTAACTTATCTGAAGAAGAAGAAAGGGGAGAAGGTGATAAGCCTGTGACTTATCTGAAGAAAAGAGATTGAAGAAGAATCGAGAAGAGAAAATAAGAGTGTTACCAACGTGGGGTTGGGCGGGTGGCAATGCCACTTAGTGCATTCCCAAAAATGTAGGGGTGTGCGCAGTTCGATTCCCGTTGGGAGGGGCCGCTCCACGAGGTGGAGTATGTTATCGGGCCCAGAACCATCCTCGTAAAAAAAAAAAAAAAAAAAAAAGAAGTTTGTTTTGATATTATGATTGTTTTTGTTTCTTCTCTACGACAAAGCTATATAAAGCTTATACAATAACCGTAATTGGCAAAGACAGGGTTGGGCCATAAACACATTCAAGCCCAACAATATAAACGAGTGAGCCCATAGACATTAGGAGCTTATCAATACTCCCCCGCGAGAAACTCACCTTGTCCTCAAGGTGACAATCCAGAGTTCTTGTAAACGATATGCTCCTTTCGTTGTCGTTATCCGAGATGATCATGTCTGCAAGGTGAATATTCACGGCGTGTTGTATTAGTCCTCCCAGCTCTGTTTTGTTCTTATGATTAACGGAGATAGACCAAAATCCCTAACACATCATTTTTTTCCTTGTGTTCTTCATTCTCGACGACAACAACGTATGGATGTGTAAAGGTCTGGTCACATGAGACTGTGCTTCCCCGAACCTTGTGAAAATCAAAGTTAATCAACTTGGACCTGAGGGAGAAGGATAGTGTGCTCACCTCGTGACTGATTGTGTTTTGGAGTTCCTTGGTTGCTTTTAGACCGTTTTGTATCAAAGTGTCACCGTATGACCACTCGGAAGGCCTAGGCGAGTGAGACACTTCCTTTCTGATGATCCTCTTTACAACGTTTTCAAGATGATGCAGAAAGAGCTTGGCTGCCATGGTTCCCTTCTTCTTATACCCTCCATGTATGCTGCCAAACAATTTATCTACCCTAAGCTTGAACGTGAAGCTTGTAGCTTGGTTTATCTCATATTGCTCAAATCCAATTTCTTGTTGAATAATTTTCAGTCCCTTAACGTCCAGGCATCCATGAACCGCAATAACAACCTCCTTAACACTCATTCTAAAAACTCTCTCATCAACACCAGCATCAACATAATAACCCCGCTTCAACCAAACATCAATACTCTTCAGATTAGGCGACTCGGGGTTTGTCTCACGCCTGTTCAGCTCTTCCATTATTGTCTCTACCACCATGTTTCCTTTTTCGCATTCAGCTGCACCCTTTCCTTTAAAACTGGTCCTTAGTGTCTCTCGCCATTGCTCCATATACCCTTTTTCGGGTGTCTTCCTTGCTTGACACAACATCTGTCCAATGGTGCCTAGATCTTTGCCTTGAAAGCATCTTACAAACCATGTGTTACTACTTCTTTGAGCACCAACCTCACTGCTCATCCATTTTTGTGCATCACTAACAGTCATTTCGCGTATTTCCTCCATAATTTTCACAGTAAAACCAATGCAAAAGATCCATCCCCTCGCCTTGCCTTCAATAATTTCAGCATATAACTTCATACCAATCATCAAGACTAAGTAATGTGTATTACCTGAGTCTTCCCACGATTTTTCACGCAACATCAGATTGTGATCCTATGTGGTCTTCTGTTTCCATTCTCCCTCTTCGCCATTAAAGGTGATCCAACCAGTATCATGATAGGAAGACATAGTTTTATCCTTCCAATTTATCCATGTCTCTCCAAGTTTAGACATCCACTTATAAACTAGAACCACCTCAATAACACACAAGTCAAATAGTAGATAATCTTCGACGATTGGAACCTCTTGAATGCAGAATAATGCTCTTTGGCATTTTCCTTTGCGCTCCATTTCAACTCCATGACCAAAAGTAATCTTCACTGACTCCAAACCCTTGTAGGCGAGCTTGAGTTCGGCTGCTAGCTTTAATGACATGAAACTATGGATAGCTCCAGAATCAATTTCCACCACAAACCTTTGATTTCCCATGGAGCTTTGGAACCGCAGGTCATTCTCTTTACCTCCTTTTAAAATAAGTTGTCCAAGTTCCTTTACCTCCTTTTGCTCAGATTGTATTCCCTCTCGATTCCGCTTGCTACATCGGCCTGAATCGCACGCCCGTTTTCCCACAATTTTCTCTGGTGATCCAGTTCGAGAACTTAGTAGTAGAATATGAGATCGGCGGTCGTGATGCCTTCTTCTTTTAAACTGAGCTCTATGAAACCATCGCTTCGCCGAGATTCCTTTTAGAGATAGAAATCGCCTTGTGCAACGAGACCTTGAAATCCCTGAATAATCAGAACTCATTGCTACTTTCTCCTCTTCACACCTAATCAGATCATCATGACGAAAAGGGTTCATAGAATCATATGACTGATCAGTTCGTTCTTTAACCTGAGATCTTCGAATTTCTGATGGTATCTTCTGATTTAGGTCGCCCACCAGTTGTTCGACGAAATTCCCCAGAGGTTTGTCCACATTTTCCCGGTTCCTCTGGCCTTGTCTCCTTGTGTTGCTGAAACTCAAGTGTCGTACCACGTCGTTCCTGCAACTTCATCCATTGCTCAAACATTTGTTGGAGATGCTCAAGTGTGACCATTTTCCCACCGTCGAGAGGCAACGATGGCTCTGATACCATTGATAAGTCTGTGACTTATCTGAAGAAGAAGAAAAGGGGAGAAGGTGATAAGCCTGTGGCTTATATGAAGAAAAGAGATTGAAGAAGTCAATTAAAAAAAAAAAAAGATTGAAGAAGAAGAATCGAGAAGAGAAAATAAGAGTTTGTTTTGATATTATGAATGTTTATATAAAGTTGATTTTCTTGAGTTAATTGGTTGAAAAACCAAAATAGACACAGAAATTAGGAAATTGACCAGGTGGATTATGTTACTTATGTTACTCTTTTGTTGGTTATCGTCGGAAGCAAAGATTATGAAAATACCCTTCTAACAATGCCAACTCATCTCATTCATTTTTTTTTCTTTCACGTTTCTTTTTCATGTTTTTTTCTCGTTATATATCTCTCTTCTTCCTTTTTTTTTTTGCAACAACACGTCAAAATCAATGATAATAATTTTGATTCATCACATAATTGAAAAAATCATCCATGATTCGATAAAAATCTGATGAATATCTGGTAAGAAACGACAAAGATCCGATGAAACTTATGAAGTCCACAAGATAAAATGTATATACATTATAGTAACGAGTTACATATTCTTGTAACAAGTTAACAATTATTGTATCATTTACAAACATGTAGATTTACCTTTACTTTTTTTGTTTATTAGCACGTTAACTCAATTATTATAGTAACGAGTTATTTGTTATAGTAACAAGTTAACAATTATTGTATCATCTATAAACATGTGTATTGTACCTCGACATTTTGTTTAGCACAGTAACTTAATTATTGTATGTTTAACTTACATGTTGTTCAACAATAAAATTTTTTATCGGGTAACAATCATGTTACTTTGTTAACATTGTGGTTATCTATCCAACCTAATGTTATCGGTGTAATGAATCTTAGTAATCGTAATCAATATTGTTAACTGGTAAACTGAAAACTTAACTACATAATCATAATGTTATCAACTTGTTTCTTCTCTTATGATATTCTACATAATCGTTAGAGTATCTACCAACATAATTACTCGTGCACATATGTTATTATCCGACTAACATAACTCATAGTATCTTGCCTTGTTGAAAGCTTGATCAAGACCAAAATCATTCGGATGAAAAAGCTGTTGAAGCTGTCTTTGAAGAGCATCACTAGTTGATCTCTGGGTATCTATTGGACCTTGAAGAAGAAGCACCAGCAGTAACAGCATAGGAATGCTTGATGAGAAACCTAACGAGCAAATGGAGAAGCAAATTAGGATGAGTGGCTTAGAAAATTGAAGATTGGAAGAGAAAATTGGAAGAGAGGAACGAATGAAAAGAGATAAGTGGAAGATGAAAGAAAAAGAAAAGATGAAGATTGGAGGAGAGATGCGAAGTCACATAAGAAAGAAAAAATAATGGAAGATGAAAGAAAAAGAAAAGATGAAGATTAGAGGAGAGAGAGACGAAGTCACGGAAGAAAGAGAAATTAAGAAGATGTAAAGGAGGTCAAAGGGTAAAACAAGATTTAATAAAATTGCACAATGTTTGAAATAGTGTTTAGCTAGTTTCATAATTTCGTGTTGTTTCTTCGCTATGTATTTCTCTTGTTTCTTAGGCTGCTCACGTAGGATTTTAAACAACCAATAGTATCACTCCACATCATCAAAATAAGATTTTAAGAAAGTTTCTAAATTCTAGAAAATTTTAAGAAATAAGGAAATTGTGTATTATTTTCCATTAAAAAAAAATACTTTTAATATTAGATTAAGAAATTTTTATTAATTCTAAAAAGTGGTCTCCAACGGCGGATTCAGAGTTTTTTTAAATTCCTAAAATTCATATTATATAGTAATTTTATCAAAAAACTATAGTACTAACATAAAAAAAAAGTCTTTAAAGTTGATGCTAACTGTTTTTAGGCTGTTCACATAGGATTTTAAACAATTAGTAGTATCACTCCACATCATCAAAATAAGATTTTAAGAAAGTTTCTAAATTCTAAAAAGTGTTTAAATAGGAAAGAGTTTAAGAAATAAGTAAATTATGTATTATTTTCCATTAAAAAAAGAAAATACCTTAAATATTATATTAATAAATTTTTATTAATTCTAAAAAAGTGATCTCTAAGGCGGATCCAGAGTTTTCTTAATTCCAAAAATTTAGATAAAGATATTATGTTTTAGTTTTCTATAAACAATTAAGTTTATATTTAGATTAAGAAATTTCTTAATTCTTAGGTGGTAGGTAGGGGCAAATTCAGAAACATAATTAACCGAGTCATAATATATTTACATCTTTTATGTATATTTAAATATATTTTTTGAAAATAATATATTATTGTCCTTGAATAAAACTACAAAAAAATAAACAAAATTACCTCCTATAATTTTAAAACCTAAAATATAAAATAGTTGAGCTATTAGTCTCTACGACTATTCACATAAGATCAACACCCACGCGCAAACAATACAGTGGCAGACAAGTTAGCACGAGGTGTTCGAATCTACCCATCAGATTTTATTTATGTAAACTCGATACCCCGATTTGGTTTACTGAATCGGTATAGGTATTTAGGCTGTTGACAAAAAAAAAAAAAAAATCAATACCCAAATTACACATCAACATCCAATATAAATCAGCAGTTATATTAGTAAAATTGTGATTTATGTAAATATATGGTCTAATAATATCATATAATTACTGGATTTTAAAAATAAATAAATCATATAACTACTGCATATATAACTTATACAAACATAACTAAATCATTTTACTAAAATAAGATTACAATGTTGTTAGCTTTTTCTTAAAATTGAAATTTCTTTGGAGCTCTCTAATTGTTTTTATAAAATAAATTTTAAACAACCAATAATATCGCTCCACATGATCATTCAAAATAAACTCTCACATAACCGTTGGCATTTAGATTAGGAAAGTTTCTTAATTTTAAAGTAGTGTTGTTAACAGAAAATAGTTTATGAGATAAGGAGATGTCTTACTTTCCTATTAACAAAAAAATTAACTTAATATTAGACTATATTTTTTTTTAATTCTAGGATAGTGTGTCCATTATAAATAAGAATCTATAGTAATATATATATAT
>PKMM01019885.1:323464-468574 GCA_002933915.1 Eutrema heterophyllum
AAGAAATCTTTGCTACTAAGAGCATGATTATCAATGAAACAATGCAAGTCTCAATTGAATTAAAGTCATTAAAATAAATTAAAAAATGCAATTATTAACAGAATTTGGCCTGAGACGTATCAGTGGGTTGAGATTCTTGAGACGTCTCACCCCGGGCACGTGTCGACACCATATTGTACCAAAACTTTTTGTCTGACCAAAACTCTTGAGACTCTCATCTCTTCCTTCTCTCTTCATCGCCGACGGTATGTGATTTCCAACACTTTTTTGAACAAGGTTTGATTTGGTTAAGATATTTTTTTTTAGGCATGTGTTGAAATTCCTTCTTCCACTTGTTAGGAATTGGATTAGACTGATTTTTGGGTTATTTATGCAATCTGCAACAGAAATTATGGTTTCCTTAGTACTGGATTTGGAGATCTTTTGAGATCTCTTGCCATTGTGAAACTTGTTATTTTGCTTCATTTTCTGGAAATTATTGTCAGTATTTTTGTAGTCGCTATTTTCCTTTAGGTTCTTTCATTGTCTTGGTATTTTGATTATGTATTCCATTAATTTAGGGAGGTTTCCTCAGCTTCATCTTTTCTATTCAGCTAAATAGATGCAAGAGAAAGACAAAAAATGTTCTTAAATTGGTTTTTGCTGTGATAAATGTGTGAGGTTTAGTGAACTTATGAGATTAAGATATGATATGTTTATTAGATTGTGTTCTGAATCAGTTAGATAATTAGGCTTTTAAGGGGAAGCTTGGTTCACTTTATAGCTTCTGTTATGTCTAAATTGAGCTTATGTGGATATGGTTTCTGAGTTATATGATCATGAATGTATTTTCCGGTTAGTTAAGTAGAGGGAATACTTGAATTGAGAAGCTTTGTGTATTTACTCTTTGCAGGATCCAAGCTTGTCATGTTGATTTAAGTCTGTCTTTCTATTTCTCTTCTCCCTGATTTCAAGTTTGCTTCTTCACTGGATCTGGTTATCTATAACAACTTTCTTTTAGTTTTTGAATTTGTGAGGTCTGTTTTCATCAGGAGAAAGAAGCCAAGAAAGAAGCTTTCAGGAAGTATTTGGAGTCTGGTGGAGTTCTTGATTCTCTCACCAAAGGTATCATTTCTTTCCATATTCTTCTTTTCTCCCAATATTCTTATTTTTAAAAGTATGTCATCATCTAATTCTCACAATTTGGATGAAACATTTGATGAACAACTTGAGGACATATTTGATCAAAAAATTGAAGATTGTCTTGATGGAGTCCGTAACCGTTTGGCCGGGAAAAAAATGCGGAAAAAACGAGCTTACATAGAAAGAGGCCGTGAGGAGGGGCACATTCGTTTATGAAATGATTACTTTAGTGAGGAGCCAGTTTATCCGGACAACCTGTTTCGACGAAGATTTAGAATGAACAAGGGACTGTTCTTGCGAATTGTTAATAGATTCTCAAATGAAGTACCATACTTCCAACAAAGACAAGATGGTTCGGGAAGATTGGGTATGTCTGCCTTACAAAAATGTACACTCGCCATTCGTCTAATGGCATATGGTATTGCCGCTGATGCGATGGACGAATACCTCAGGATGGGCAAAACCACAGCGAGAAAATGCTTAGAACATTTTGTGGATGGCATTATACATATGTTCGAAACTGAGTACCTGAGAAGGCCTACGCCAGAGGATCTCCAGCGATTACTCAATATTGGAGAGTTCCGTGGATTTCCTGGGATGATAGGGAGCATTGACTGTATGCATTGGGAGTGGAAGAATTGTCCGACGGCTTGGAAAGGACAATATTCACGTGGACATGGAAAACCAACTATCGTTTTAGAGGCTGTGGCTTCACAAGATCTCTGGATTTGGCACGTATTTTTTGGAGCTCCAGGTACATGTAACGATATCAATGTTCTTGACCGCTCTCCGGTTTTTGATGATATATTACAAGGTCGAGCTCCAAAGGTCAGTTACTTTATCAATGGTCGTCAATACCATATGGCTTACTATTTCACAGATGGTATATATCCGAAATGGGCTACTTTCATTCAATCCATTTCTCGGCCACAAGGTTCCAAAGCATGCTTGTTTGCTAATCATCAAGAGGCTGTCAGAAAAGATGTCGAACGGGCTTTTGGAGTTTTGCAGGCTCGGTTTGCTATTGTTCGAAACCCGGCTCTTAGTTGGGATAAGGCTAAAATAGGGAAAATAATGAGAGCATGTATCATATTACACAATATGATAGTAGAAGACGAACGAGACCAATGCATGCAATATGATTTATCAGAATTCCTGCAAGGAGAAGGAAGCGGAACTTCACAAGTTGACTACACGTATTCTACGGAAACATCTACAAATGTGAACAATATGATGGTCAATCGAGCTCAAATTCGCGAAGAAAGAATGCATCAACAACTAAAACATGATTTGGTTGAGCATATTTGGCAAAAGTTTGGCACAACTGAAGAATAGTCGGTTTAAATGTGGTTTTTTCTTGTTTTCCAAATTTCTTTCATGTTTTTAATAAAATTACTTATGTAATAAAATTTTATAAAAAAATAATATATTTTTTATGAAACCCATTTCAGTCTCATGAATGCACACACATTTTTACAAAGTTTCTAATTAAGTCTCATCTAATATTTTAATAATAAATTTTTGTGTTATGATACCCAATTAGTATCATTGATAATCATGCTCTAAGCATTAGGTCCTACTAAGCAATCGTAGCGGATACCTATCACAAATCAGACCAACCTATTTCACTTATAAGTAAGTAACAAAAATATATAACTTTATTTTATAACTATAAACACATTACTGACAATATCAAAAAATTACAAAAAAAACCTATACGCTTAAAGATACATTTACCCAGAAAAACACACATACATCAAAACAAATTCCTTCCAACTTACTTACCCATTTATACCTACTTATAAATTGTGCATTACTACGTAAGTAATGATTTTCCATATTTTTAACAATAATTATTCCACATTTTGAAATATATACCATTACTATAAAATAAAAAAACACAAATTTTAAATGCAGACACGCAGGTACTATCTTAGTATATGAAAAAGTTGAGGATTCTCAATTCCCAATCTACCAAATCAGGTGAAGTTCCTACGATACGATTAACACGATACGATTAACAACCGAAGCAATTGAGGTTTATCAATCTTTGTAGATAGTTTTGATGTATCTACTATACTCAATGTTCTAAATTGCGCTAGGCGCTAGTCGGACGGTCGGATTGGATTTAGCGCATAATCCAAAAATCGGAGATTAATATGAGATTAATCGGAGATTAGTTTTTAGATTTTTATTGATTTTTTAACGTATTAATTCATAAATTTATGATTTTTTAATGATTTTTAATAATTTTTTTGGACTTTTAATGACTTTCTAACAACATAGTAAAACCAAATTATAAATTTTCAAGATTTTTGTTAAGCAATAAATTTAAAAAAAAAACAAAAAAAAACTAGGCGGCCGCCTAGGCTAGCTTGACGGATAGGGTGGATCTAGCGACTAGTCGGAGAGTAATCGGAACTAAGCGGAGATTTTTAGAAGATGAACTATACTATAAAACTTGAAAACCTCTCTCTAGGAGAGTGACACGCCAGCACTTATCTGAGTGGCACGTGTTCTCAAAAAAGAAAATAACAAAATTTTATAGAATGAGAGTTTGGCGACGTTTCTGCACCCTATTTGTCTTCATCATGTCTTCGTCTTCGTCTGCCAATCTCAGATGGAGATGGGAGCAAACCTGGTGACAATTACCCAAAGCCTCACTCTCTCGGGGTCGAAGATTTTTCTCCCTCCCAAAAATTCGCTCCTTCATCATCTTCCTTCTCGGTGGCGCGTCGTCTCTGACCCTGCTCTTCTTCGTTAAAGCTTCCTTCCGGCTCGAATCCTTTGTAACAAGCGTCCTGCCACGTAGATCTTCCTCCCGCCTTCTGTTTTTTTTTCACGCTGCTGGAAACCCAAACCCTCCATTTAAGTTTTCTGTTTGTCTTCGGTCTGTTTATTGATTTTGGAGTTTATGCTCGATCTTTTCGCGTTCCTGCTCATTCAAATTGTCGGCTCCGAGCTGATCTCTGAATTAAATCGACCCTTTTTGATGGTTCTACACTTTTAGTCACATCTATTTATCAAACAAATCTCATCTATTCACGTTTTTTCAAATGCTATGTATTTAGATTTGGGGCGCAATGTAGTTGTTTCTTACGACGGGCCTCAATCTATCTCATCATCTCCCTTTCAGAACCCACCATCTGAAACTCTTACTTTGTTACAAGAATTCACATCCTCCTTCAATTGCTCGAATGGTACCTACACTTGCTCCAAGTTGTATCGGAGTGCTCCAATTCCCTCTGGAATTAAACTGTTTAAGTGTGTTACGTATGTTATGTAGTTTCTTAATTTTGGTCTGAGTTAATCTGCCTTTCATTTTTTTGCGTCCTGTTGTAGGTGTGGTTAATCATTTTCTCATTAGAGATATAGATGTATATCAGAGTTTTCTTACGACAACCTTGGTTCTTATTCAAGCTCTCTGCCATTCGCTTCCTACAAACTGTTTTCTGAAACATTTATTTTGTTGTACAACACAAAATTTACAAGATGACATGATGGACTTAATGGAAGTGAGTTCTGAAATTCAAGGCACAGTAAGTAGGAGCTTAATATTTTGAATATTGGATGAATCTTTTAGATAGTTTTTACTGGTTCAATTTGTATTTCTTTGCGTATGTATTTTTTGATAAGAAACTAATTCATCAAATTGTGTATTTGTTGGCTTCAAATGTTTCAGACTTTTTTCTTTCTATTCGGTTTGCAGGTCCCTATCCTGGCATTGAAGGTCCAAATTGCTTCTTTTTCTGGGGTTATCCCGGAACAGCAACGCTTGATATTCCGTGGAAGAGGTTTGAAGGATGATTAACTCTTATCAGATTATTGTATTTGCCCTCTCCTTTCATGCTCATGCACTCATGCGTTTTCTTTTTCTTTTTTTCCAAATGATTTTCTTAAATGGGTTAATCTTAGATTCTCAAGATGCTCACACTCTGCATTTGGTTGAATTTACTGTCATTGAAATGTAGTCCTTGAATTTACTGTCGTTGAAATGTTTCAGTGTTGGAAATGAGACTGAAGCAGACAGAGTGTCTTCCTATCTCCACCCCGATAAGGAACCAGATCTTGATGACGAACTGAACTTACCTGCATCACTGATGGGTCCATCAGGAGCTCCACCTAGACGAGCTGAGGTGAGTTTCCTCTTAATTTTATCCTCTATCTTTTAATTTACAGCAAAAAATACATGTTGAACACTTTTTTGGTCTTAAGCAAAATCCGAAAATTCAGATGATAAATCTCGAAAATGTAGACCATCCTATGACTTACTTATCTTAGTTGTAGACGACGTTATTAGAGTCTGGTCCACAGAAAATAATATTTTCTGATGATTAGAATAAAAAAAAGCCTGAAATATGTATCATAGGTCTTCCTACCTATTCACTAAGGTATCCATCCACGTTTCTTTTTTTTTCCAATTAATAATTTTCTGAATCTTGGTTAACATTATTATATTTTAAGAAATATCATCATATGCTCTTTAGAAAAGAAAACACAAACATGTTCTCCATTAATCATCATTAACTAAAGATTTGTGCTGGTCACCTGAGAAAATGATTTTAGTCTTCACATTTACCATCTCTGGACATTGTGTTTATTATTTCGAAAGTTTATTATCTCTTTTATCAAAGTAATTTGTCTTATTTTCTTTATACTAACAAACCATTTGTAAATTAACATTTTTTTCATTTTAATGTCTCTAACTTTCTTTGGATTCTTGTTGTATTAAGGTTTCTTGGATTTTTTTTGTTGCAGGTGCTTGAGTAAGTTACCAAATTTTAGATTGGAGACTACTCACATTCCAGTTTCCACCATAGCCATCAGCTTGCGAGATTTTTTTCCTTCCTTTTTCCAAACCGTATGTCCGATCTTAAAGCCGGAGGATGAAGGATTTGATGTAATCATTGGCTGAGGCTAGAGTTTGAAAGCTTCGGATCAAAGAAGGTTCTTCAAGTTCTGTTTTTCCCTGCAACCGACTATGAGACTGTTTTGTGATGGAGGATATCGCAAGTAAAGGTTGGTTTCAGATGGAAAAAGGTAGAAGTCAAATTTTGTTTGGCTAAAGGTCGAGTTCTCAGAATCAATCATCATCTTCCTGGCTCAAATCTGGAGGAAATTTTGTAAAGTTTTCGCTGCAATCACAAAGGTAACTTTGTGATGATCTTGTTGGTGTTTATGGTCACACTTGATCTGCAATTCTCAAAGGGATAAAACCTTGTTGGAACTCAAGATCTGTATGCAAGTTTTACAAAACAGTTGGTCAAGATTCAGTGCTGTTTTCAGGCTGTTTCTTTATTCAAGAATGGTTGTAAAGGTTTGATGCAATAGAATTCAAGGATGTTTAAAGAAATCAGCTGTTTAAATAGAGAGCTTGGGACTAGGAGACCTCTTGGTAGTAAGTCAACAAAATCTCTTCAAAAAAAAACAAAATCGGAACTAGGAGACCTCTTGGTAGTAAGTCAGCTAAAATAAGTCAACAAAATCTCTTCATATCCATATGATTTGTTAAGGATGCAAATACAACTCTTTCAAAGAGATGGTATTCTACAAGAACATCAATCCATAAACAAAATCGGAAAGAAAATAAGGAACTACTTTGAAGTTAAGGTATTAGTGTCGTAAGATTGTAACAATAATAACGACTTTGAAACTAAAAATAGAAAATACAAACTAAAACCCGTGCGTATGCGCGGGTACTCATCTAGTTTAGATAATCTCTGAATACGATGTAAAAACCCAGAAAGGAGACGAAGAAGAAGGATCGTCTATTTTTTTTGTTTTTTATTTAAATTAATTGGGGATGTGAGTTAGATTTAATGAGCGGTTCGAGTTTTGGGGTAATTCGGTTTAGTAGTTGTCGGTTTAGTCAAATAAATCGATTTTATGTTGGGTCCGTTAATTTTAGTTCTAGTTTGGCTGCCTAATCATACGGTTTTCGTCTAAAGTCAACAAAAGTCAACGGGTAGGGGTTAACCTCGAAAATTTTAAATTCGAAAAAACTTCCTAGTATGGCTAAATATTGAAGTTGAAAAAGTGTGTGATTACGGACTTAAGGCAAACTTTATGTGTGGCTACATCAACCTTAATTCTTTATTTACTTATTTTTCTCTAATAATTTCTTTAAAAAAAAAAAAAACAGTTATCAATTTAGGTATATCACATAATTCTTCTTTGTATAGCTATTTATACTCACACATTTGCTGATAAAAATAATTAGCAACCTATACCCAAGAAGACATTGCCTTGGAAATATTGTTCTTAACACTCTTTCATTTTTGTGAAATTCAAATTCATATTAAAAAAAAAAAAATTAGTAATAATCACATTAACGGGAGTGTTACTAAAGACGGTTTTAGAAATAAACGTGGGCGAGATTTCTTATAATGGGCCTATAAAGAAAAAGCCCATAGATCCATTTTCTGAGTAAACCATATATATATAATACTCATCCCGTCCGTTGCTTTGAAAATTCGGGAAAACAAATAATCAAAAACTGAGTCTCGGATCATCATCATCGCGCCAAAGGCTACTCTCTTCAGCAAGCAACGGAGAAGAGCGAGATCGTCTTCTTCAAGTCTGTTTCGGTTAGGTTAGTTCTCTGTTTCTGACTCTGAATCATCGTTGTTCCATGTGTTATCTGATGGATCTATTGATTCCCAGTGAATATTGATTCAAATTTCTTACTCGAACTTAGTAGATCTCCAATTTCACGATGACTGATGTTGTTTGTGAAATTATATTTCGATTTGGATCTCTTGATAATCGATTCCAGAGCTGTAGATGCAATTTCGATATGTTCACGACGATGACTGATGTTTTAATCGATTTAAATTTCTTGCGAGGCGAGTGATGTATGTATGTATGTATGTTTGTTGATCTGTTCGCTTGATTCTGATACTATGGATTTGTCATAATCATAGTTCAAATTAGAAAATGATTGTGAAAATGGAACTTCGATTTGGATGATCTTCAATTTGGAAAACTCTGATTCGAGACGTTAGTTGTCTAAATAATTTTCGATCTGATCTGCTCACACGACGATGGATGTATAATCGATTTCAGTTTTGTCTTCCCAAGTTCGCTTGCTTCTGAGAGCTGTAATTGTAACTTGCTAGTTTCTATTGGCAGTATGTTTGTGTGAATCGGTGGAATAATAGTAGTAAGATTCTAACTAAGGAAACACAACTTTTGGTTTGATTCTGACTTATTGCTAATTGCTGCTGTGTTTGACTGAGGCAGCCATGGCAGAAAAAGCGAACACACAGGGCCAGAATCTGGAGGAAACTGAGAATTCACGAGTTGCCAATCCCAAACCAACTGTGGCACCAAATCTGATTCAGGTAAAACTTGCTTTATATCTGTTTTTGATGGATCAGAATATCACAAAATATATATGTTTGATTGTGAAAAATTGCTGCTGTCTGATCCTGTTTTAAGGGCCAGAATAAGGAAGAAGCAGAGGTTAAGCAAGTTACCAATCCGGTTCCACGAGTTGCCAATCCCAGACCGACTGAGGCACCAAATCTGATTCAGCAACGTCTGACGGTGGAGCAACAACAAGTGACAGAGAGCTACATGTCGTGTGCCCGGCAGTTTTACACCCTACAGGAGATGATCAAGTTCATGACTGCCAACCACGGTGTAACAAAGCAGAGTGTGACTAGAGTTTTTGCGGAGATGATGAAAGGTCAGAATGCTGAAGCCTATCTGAGAGTATCACAACAGCATTCTCTCGAAAGGAAGAAAACTGAAGACGAAAGGTTGGAAGTAGAAGCTCTTCTTCAGAGGTCTGGTGGTGGCAGTGTTGCTGGAAGCAGTGCTCCTAGTCAAAGTGATGGCGCTTCTTATTCTTCTTCGAGGAGAAGGAGAAGGAGGTAACGTGATGTTCATCAAACATCAATCACTTGACTGCACAGAGTATAGTAATTGACCCATCTTCGTGTCTTTTTGTTGTTTCATTAAAACTTCTCATCTAGCTACTACGATGATGATGATGATCAGACTTTTCTCCCTAGTGTGATGATCCTACCTCATATAATCAAAGAAAAAGCCATCAATGATGTGATGATGGCTCATTTGTATAAGAGATAACATGAGTTTAGACTGACAAATGCTAATTACTCAAATCCTTTGCTAGCCTTTGGTAGGAGGAGAGGGTTTGTCTGAAGCCACTTCAGCTGTTAACTGTCCCATCTTCTTCTGCAAATCAGCAAGATGGGTCTTTTGCAACCTTTCCCTTAGGACTCTTCTTTCCATTTGCTAATTCTAGCTGTAGGCGATACAATTAGTTTGGTATTCAGAGAGATGCCACTCGAAGGGACGAGGAGGTTGTGGCCTTCTTGTGTTACTTCATTAGTTATTTTCTTGATTCATGCCAACCTCGCCCGCTGTAATCTGGAAGTGATCATTGCTTTTTCGGTTTCCGCTATCATATGCTCTTCTAGGTTTGTCAGCATAAGAGCCATTATTCTCTTATCGTTTCGCCCTCAGCCAGCTCAAGATGAAATAGCTAACTATGTAGACGGGCTAGGCTCTTGTCCGGTAGACAAATAATGTTTGATCTTCTAAGAAACTATGTATATCTGATCTCCAAGCGAGTATGAATTTTGTCAAACATTGACATTAAGACCCTTCTCCTCCTGCATTCAATCAAACCGATGAGCAGTAGGTGGAGAAACAGCAACATAATCACCATTTGTATATCATTNGTTTGTTTTGGTAACCAAATTGATTTCGAGGAACAAACCCTTGTTGCGGGAAGTTGGATCCTTAAAGTTGAGATCCTTGGTTATAGACTTGTCTTTGAGAGTTTTGGAGATTGGAGTTTGATAGTGAACTTTTTACGGTTCACACAATTACCCACTGTGCACAATGCATCAATCTAATGGCATGTCATTATAGCACTTTGGGATCGAATCCACAAGGAAATAAGAACGACGCACTAAGAATACAAGACGCTATCTAATCTAAGCGATAATTGGGGTTGGGTTTTTTTTTATCGAACAAGTGAAACATACAGAAATTTAATAAGTGACAGGACACAATTTCAATTCCAATAAACGAGAAGCAAAGTAATCAAGAGAACGTTTAATATCGATTTAAACAAACGAATTCTCGGGTAAAGTTAACGACTCATGTGATTTTTTAATCTATTCAAGATGCTCAAACATTCGACTAAATACCTCCTTAGGCCTTAGAACACTACTAAAGATTGATCCACGTCCATGGTATTAACCCCTTTCTTAGTCATAAACCGTCATAAACGTCCATTCGCGATTCTATGACTAACAAGCAATGAACACAAGTCTAAATAGCCACAATTCACCTTAGACTACAACTTCCGTTAGCTAAGATATGAAAAGCACTCATTAAATTCGTTCAAGACTTTCATCAAACACCTTCCGGGTGATGAAACTCCCTATGTTCTAGATCAACTAGATCAATGTCAATCTAGCATTAAAACACTTAATGAACAAGGATTTCAAATAATCTAACTCCTAAACATCAAGAACAAACATATAATCACCATAATCTACTTCACCCAAGAATCCTAAAAGAACTACTCACACATAGCTAAATCACAAATATAAACCGTACAAATGAAAGCCATAAGCAAAATGAGAAGAAAAGTAGAAGAAGATTGAAGAAAACTTCACTAGATCTTCAAAGGATTTCAAATCTTCAATCAAGAACAAGGTTTTTTCTCTCAAGATTTTTTGTTAAAAGTGATAAAAGGTATATAGATCTGGTCCAAAGACCAATAATTATAGAGTTTTGGGTGTCCAAAGTCACCAAGATTAGGTGAAGTAGCTACAAAGACGTTTTTACACTGTTTCAGGAGACTAGTTTTCGGTTTGATACGTCTTCACTACATCTGCCATAACTCTCGACACACTACTCCGAATGACTTGAAACGACTTCCATTGGAACGTTAACTCAACTATCTACAACTTTGATGAAGATCACCGAAGCTAAATAAAAATGAAAACCCTTTTTATGAGTCAATCTTTAGAGCACTTTGGGTGGTTTTGGTCTAGAAAATGGTCAAAGTAGGGGATCGATCGATCTGGAAGTGTAAGTCGATCTGCGAAATGTGCGTTCAATGGGATCGATCGATCCAAGTTTGGATTGATCGATCTGGTCCTGTTTCTCCTCTTTCTTCTTTTGCTCGCCAGACTGGACATGTACTCAGTGAAATGACGATAACTTCCGCAATAAGGCTCCGAACTTGATGAAACGCCTACATAGTTCACTTGCTTTTGTGTGGCCTCCAAGAACTTGTCTAACTTCTCATTAAGGGCTTTCATCTCCTTTCTTATTAGGTCCTCATACTCTCCACTTCCTCTCGAATCTCTTTCATAATCCTCACCATAATTTCCATTGCTTTGAGCAAGATTCTCAACAAGCTCCAATCCATCATCAACCTCTTTTCCCAAGAAGTTGACATTGCTTGCGGTATCAAGGAGCATTCTAAACTTAGGCAAAACACCACGATAGAGAGTACTCAAAAGCGATTCATCGGAGAACCCATGGTGTGGGCATTGCATTGTGTAGTGATAGTTGCATAATTTAGCCCATTTTAGCATACATTTTAGTTATCATTTTGTGACTTTTTGCATTCATTTCATTGTTTTTGGTCTAGTTTGCATCCATTTTAGAGTTAGTGAGTCTTAGGTTAGTTCTTGCATATGTTTGTGTGCTATGGAGTCTTTTAGGTACAATTTGGAGCTTATGTAAGCATTTTGGAGCTTGGAGGAAGATCATGGGGCAAAATGAACAAGTTTGGAGCAAGAGCTATGCCCAAAGATCAAGACAAATGCAGAGGCCATCCGACGTTCTTCAAAGATCGGCTCAGAAGAAGACCTTGCGCTCATATTCAGCCTTGGAGCACTTGAAAAACATTGTAGGTAATTGAGTCATCTTTCCAACAGAGGTTGTTTCATCACATTCTGAGCCTTATTGCGGAAGTTGTTGTCATTTCACTGAGCATACGTCCGTCTGGCGCGACATTGACTCAGACAGAAGTCACATCGGTATGGTGCATCGGGGTGATGCATACCGATGTGAGTTCCTCATGAGCAAAAATGTAGAGTCCGTCCAAAGCGCTTCAAAGATCGACTCATATGAAGGGTTTCCATTTGGATTTAGCTTCGGCGATCTTCATGAAAGTCGTAGATAATTGAGTTAGATTTTTCGTTTGGAGGTGGTTTCAGGTCATTCCGAGTAGCGGTTCAAGAGATACGACAACTTTACCAAGTGCATGTCCGTCTGGCGCGCAGACGGAGCAAAACCAGAAATCCACATCGGCCAGCTGCATCGGGAAACTACATGCCGATGTGACCTCCGCCCCACATTTCTATTTAGGCCAAAAACCTTATTATTTGTGGGGATATCTCATTTTTATCTTGTAAAATCATATTTCTTAGAGAGAGTTTGGAGATTTTGAAGAGATACTTTGTTTTTAATGCAAATTCTTGTTTGTTTTCATCTATCTATCTATTTCAAATCATCTAACCATGAATCTAAACACCTCCTACATAGGTTTGTTGAGATTATCATGGTTTGTGAGTAGTTTATTTAGAATTTTGGGTATGGTAGATTAGATGTTTTCTTGCTAAATCATGATGCTTAGGACTTAGTTTATGAAGAATCCTTACTTGTTAGGTGTGATTAATGCTAGATTAGCCTTGACAAAGTGGATTTAGAACTTAAAGAATTTCACGCCCGGAAGGTGTTCGATGAAATTCCTCAACCAAACTTAGCAAGTGTTTTATAGTCCTAGCCTATGGAAATGGATGTCTAGGGTGTTTAATGGCTATTTAGACTTGAGATTAATGCTTTTTGATCATTTAATTGCAAATGGAAGTTTGTTCTCAATTAAATGATTAGTGAAGTGATTATTGCCATGGAAGTGGATTAGTCTAAATTAGTGATTTAAGGCCTAAGGATTATCATTGTTTGATTGTTTGAGTATCATGGTTTAGCTAGAGAATGTCCAAGTCGATTACCATTATCCGAAGTTCGTTTGCTTTATCTTGTTTAAATCGTTGTCGTTTCGTTTCGGTTCAAAACTTGTTAGTCTATTAATTACCTTTGTTATATGCTTGGTTATTTATTATCTTGTCTTTAAATTGATTAGGATCGTTAGAAAACCTTTATTCGATTAGATTAGATTAAGAAGTGTCTCGTATTCTCTGTGTGTTGTTCTCGTGCCTCCTTGTTGTTCTCGTGCTTCCTTGTGGATTCAATACCATTAGATTGTGGTATTGTGCACAATGGGTTAATTGTGCGAACCGTAAAAAGTTCACTATCAATTTGGCGCCGTTGCCGGAGAGGTTTACCAATAGCCATCGAGATTATGACTTTTTTTGAGACTAAGTTTTATTTTTCTTTGTTGACTAATCTTTCCACCTTGTTTGCTCTTATAGGTGCATGAACTTGCAAAGGCGAGGTATGAATATGAATCTAGCACCACCGGTTGGAGATGCAAATGAGAACCGAGAAGTGGCTGCTCAAAGGGTTAGAGCACCGAGGTTGATTGGAGCGGGTGATGCTCCCAATGCCCATGGAAATCGCGTCGGTATACATCCACCACCGATGGAGAATAACACTTTTGAGATCAAGGCGAGTCTCATTTCCATGGTGCAAGGAAAAAAGTTCCACGGTTTAGCGGTGGAGGATCCCTTGGACCACTTGGATCAATTCGATCGAATTTGTGGAATGGTCAAGATCAATGGAGTTTCCAAGGATGCGTTCAAGCTTCGATTATTTCCATGCTCTCTTGGAGACAAAGCCCACCAATAGGAGAATAACCTACCTCAAGGATCCATCACTTCTTGGGATCAATGTAAGAAAGCCTTTCTCGCCAAGTTCTTCTCTACTACAAGAACGTCAAGGTTGAGAAACGAGATCTCGAGCTTCATTCAAAAGGGGAACGAGAGCTTTTGTGAAGCATGGGAACGGTTCAAGAGATACAAAATGCAATGCCCACACCATGGGTTCTCCGATGAATTCACTTTTGAGTACTCTCTATCGTGGTGTCTTGCCCAAGTTTAGGATGCTCCTTGATACCGCAAGAAATGTCAACTTCTTGGGAAAGGAGGTTGATGATGGGTTGGAGCTTGTTGAGAATCTTGCCCAAAGCAATGGGAAATATGGTGAGGATTATGATATAGCTTTGAGAGGAAGTGGAGAGTATGAGGAACGAACAAGAAGAGAGATGAAAGCCCTTAATGAGAAGTTAGACAAGGTCTTGGAGGCCACACAAAGGCGAGTGAACTATGTAGGAGATTGTAAAGATTACCAAGAGGAAGTTCACTTTGTGGGAAACCAAGGCGGTTACAACAAAGATTTCAACTCCAACTTCCCGCAACCAATTCCAAGGAAACCAAGGTGGTTACCAAAGCAAACCATCTTTTGCACCGCAACTTCAACAAGGGCAAGGAAGCAACTCGACAAAACAAGATGTCGAAATGAAGGGTATGCTTCAACAACTCTTGACCGAGCAAGCTCATGGAGCAAATGAGTTGAATAAGAAGATGGCCGAGATTCACACTAAGGTCGATTGCTCATACAACGATCTCCACACAAAGTTTGAAGATCTATCCTCTAGAATCAAACACTTGGATCAACAACGCACTCAAGGAGGTCCCCATTCTAGTAGATCCATGGAGAAACTAAACGGCAAAATCGATGCAAATCCAATGGAGTATTGCAATGTTATCCTCTCAAGTGACGAGATTGAAGAAGCTATACGAGAGATCAAGAGAGTTCTCCATGAATCTAAAGATGAAGCCGTAGTGGTTGCTAGCAACGAAGTGGTTGAGAAAAGAGATGTGGAGGCCAAGACGGTTGTGAGGAAAGAGACTTCTTGCATTGAACCTCCTCCAAATGAGCCCAATTCGATTCTCAAGCTTGGAAATCCCGGTAAATTTTCCATCTCTTGCTCCCTTGGTGATTTGAATGTTGATGACGCCTTGTGTGATTCGGGATCAAGCGTGAATGTGATGTCACTTGAAATGGTGAAGAGTCTTGGAATCACGAGAATAAAGCATCACCCATCACCCATCACGTTTGGTGATTCTTCTTCAAGGCAACCACTTGGCCTTGTTGAAGATTATCCTCTCAAGATAGGAGATTGTCTTGTTCCAACCGACTTCGTAATTATGAAGATGAAGCAAACCAGCAAACTCCCCCTTCTCCTTGGAACTCCATTCCTCAATACCACTGGTGCAAGCATGGACTTCCAAAACAAGAGGGTCGTTCTCAAGAACTTGAATGACAAAGTCTTCTATTCCATGAAGCCCTCTTCCACCAAGCTTTGTGGCACAATTGTTTGTAAGGATGATGAAGTGGAAGTTAAAAAGGTTGAGTATGTGGGAAGTTGTGAGAACATGAATTTGGCTTCACCCCCAAAAGCTTGTAAAAAGAAGAAAGATTCTCATGAAGAGAAATCTTTGGGTTATGGTAATGTTGAAGAAACCTTAACGTTGGATGGTGCTTGCTTGGAATCTCTTTTCCATACCGATATGGAAAATGAGAAGGAGAATATAAAGGTTCGAAAGAAGGGTGAGGGCATTGAGGCCAAGAAGAAGAAACCAAAAGGTGTAACGAGCATGCCTAATGAGGTTAGATCATTTTTTCCCAAAACCGCCACTATGAATTTAACCCCTTGGAGGTATGAAGATGGTGTGATTGAGTACAAGATGAAGTGCAAGGGAAGGTCTAAGCTATTTGCAAAGCGATTCTCACACCCGAGCTCAAAGAAAAAGGTCCAACGGGAATTCAAGAGATCATGAGCAAGGTTCTCACACTCAAGCTCGAGGACCCGCCATGGATTTCAACTACTCCTTCTCTCCAAGCCTAAAACGAGTTGAAACGTCAAGCTTAGTGACGTTAAACAAGCGCACTCGAGAGGCAATCCCATGTTTATCCTTGTAAATATTTGATTTTAGTTTCTTTCTAGTTCCTTTTTATGTTTGTGTTTCATGTTTTCAGATTTTGTGGGTTCAATTTGGATCAAGGAGGAGGAAAACGATTCCAAGGAAACAACAGAAACCACCTCGGTATGGTGCATCGGGGTGCTGCATCGGTGTTCTGCACCCCGATGTGACTTCTCCGAAATTCCACCAGGAGAATCCTCAGTGTCCAAGATCGTGGTACTTAATGCATGAATGGGTAGATCGTGGTACTTAATGGCTATTTAGACTTGAGATTAATGTTTTTTGATCATTTAATTGCAAATGAAAGTTTGTTCTCAATTAAATGATTAGTGAAGTGATTATTGTCATGGAAGTGGATTAGTCTAAATTAGTGATCTAAGGCCTAAGGATTAGCATTGTTTGATTGTTTGAGTATTATGGTTTAGCTAGAGAATGTCCAAGTCGATTACCATTACCCGAAGTTCGTTTGCTTTATCTTGTTTAAATCGTTTTCGTTTCGTTTTGGTTCAAAACTTGTTAGTCTATTAATTACCTTTGTTATATGCTTGGTTATTTATTATCTTGTCTTTAAATTGATAAGGATCATTAGAAAACCTTTATTCGATTAGTTTAGATTAAGAAGTGTCTCGTATTCTCTATGTGTTGTTCTCGTGCCTCCTTGTGGATTCGATCCTTAAGTGCTACAATGACATACCATTAGATTGTGATATTGTGCACAATGGGTTAATTGTGCGAACCGTAAAAAGTTCACTATCATGTAGCTCTTGAACCGTTCCCATGCTTCACAAAAGCTCTCGTTCCCCTTTTGAGTGAAGCTCGAGATCTCGTTTCTCAACCTTGGCGTTCTTGTAGTAGAAAAGAACTTGGCGAGAAAGACTTTCTTACATTGATCCCAAGAAATGATGGATCCTTGAGGTAGGTTCTTCTCCTATTGGTGGGCTTTGTCTCCAAGAGAGAATGGAAACAATCGAAGTTTGAACCCATCCTCGGAAACTCCGTTGATCTTGACCATTCCACATATTCTATCGAATTGATCAAGGTGGTCTAAGGGATCTGATATATCATGGTTTTTACCCCTTTTAAGCCATGATATAAGTCCGTTTTATAGCGTCTTTCTACTATTTTGTAGCGTTTTAGAGTCTTTTACAGGTTTTAGCACGTTTGGAGCATAATTGGAGATATTTGAGTTTTTTTGAGCATTTTGGAACAAAACAGAAGTTCGTGTAGCTGAGTATCCGATTTGAAGCCCCAGTATCGATCGACACTACCCTAGTATCGGTCGATACTCACTGCAGCAAGACACGAGTCGCAACTTTTATGAAGAGTTGAAAAATTGCGAAATTGCCCAGAAGACTTTATTATTTACAATTAAGCCCAGAACGTGTTTTAGGAGTTTAAGTTAGGTTTTTAAGCCACTTTGGCTAATTACACTTGATTAGGCTTGATTTATCTGAGTTTTGTGAGAGAGCTTTCTGAGGGAGACAAGTCTGAGACTATGTTCGTCCGAGAGAATATTTCGAACCCTCTTGTTACTCTACTTTTTATTATTTATCTGAGTATTATTTTCAGTCATGTTTATTGTTTCAATTACCATGTCTGAGTAGTTCTCTTGTTAGGTTCAGGGTTCTCATAAGGGTTTTCTCTGAATGTTAGGTTAATTGAATAATTAGGATTCACCATCTGAATTAGTTCTTCGCCTTAGCTTATTCTCAAAGCTAATTCTAGATTGATCACCTAGAACTTAGATCTTAGGATAATTGGTTAGGCACGAGAGTGCGATTAATTACCTGATAGAATTTAGGGTGAGCAAAATAACTATTCGCAAAGAGATTTGGTTTAGTTGTTTTGTGAACAAATCACACTTGAACTAAAAGCTGGTTTAGACTTTAGGATTCGCAAAGAGATTTGGAATTCTAGGATTTAGACTTAGATAGTTTTCGCAACGCGAGTTGGTTAGCTATACTTTAGTGATTTGAGTTCAAGAACCGCGCTAAATCTGAATCATGTTAGCTAGTTTATCTACATTCATTGAATTTCTGAGAATTGCCCTGAATCTATCTTTCTTCCAATCGACTTACAACACTTTTAATTTACGTATTGCTTTCGATTACATTTTTTGGTTTAGCTTAATTCGAATCTATATAATCTATTGCGTGATATCTGGAGTTGTTGTGTTCGACCCCTACATATACTACAACAACTGCTTTAGTACTTATAGGGTATTAATTTGAGCATATCAAATTTGGCGCCGTTGCCGGGGACTCAATTTCGCCATTAGATTTTAGCTAAGAATTTCGTCTAAATCGTTGAGTATCGATCGACACCCTAGTGGTATCGGTCGATACCCGTCGTGAATTTCAGTTACTTAGGTTCTTGATCTTTTGTATTTTAGGTTGCATGCCTAATCGCGAAACCAGGAGAAACAAGAACACTCAGCTAGTTGATCTGTCAAATGAGCAGCTAGCACTTTTGGAACGCACACTCAGAAAAGCAAAGAAGCCAGCAAAGATGAACAACAATCCATTGGTTTTGATTCAGGATGATGCTGGAGCTTTCAGAGACCGAGAGGGTCATTTGTGCAATGAGAGAGGGTAAAGACTTGATGGAGATGGAAACGTTATTGCCCCTCTAGCTGCAGCGAATGCTAAGAACGTTGCGGTTGAGCGTGGTAGAACAATTGGTGAATGCAACAGACCTGATCAGTTCTACGCAAATCGATCAGCGATTCATCCTCCTGCCTTTCAGAGAAACGACTTTGAGCTGAAGCCTGCATACTACACTCTTGTGGGTCAGCACACTTTACATGGTCTTTCTAATGAACACCCCATGGATCATATTGAGAAGTTCGAGGATTTGGTCTCTAGCATCAAATGCAATGGAGTGTTCTACGACTACCTGTTCTGTAAGCTTTTCTCATACTCTCTTGGTGGGGATGCTTCTTATTGGCTCAAACAATTACCAGTTGGGTCATTGACTACATGGGATGAGACTAAGACTGCTTTCCTGAATAACTTCTATGACGATGCGAGATCAGAAGAGTTTAGGAACAAGATTTCCCAGTTTTCTCAGGGAATGACTGAGGCTTTCAAGGTTGCTTGGGCGAGATTCAGATTGTATCAGAGGGATTGTCCACATCATGGGTACACTATGGTTCAGTTGCTAAGTTTCTTTTTCAGAGGGATTGACTGGAGGTACCAGATGGCGTTGGACTCTGCGAGCAATGGAAATTTCTTTACCAAATATCCTGATGATGCTTACCAGCTGATTGAGAATTTTGCGTCTAGCAATAGCACCAAGAGTGCTGACATGGAGCGTAAGAAGCTAGCTGGTGGTATGGATGGGTCGCAGATTGCTGAGGTGCATGCGAAGCTGGATTCGGTGCATAATTTGTTGATGGGCAAGACGACAAAGGCTATTCATTTTGCTGAAGATGTCGAGGTTTTCAATGAGGATGAGGTAGAGGACATTAACTACATTTGTGGTTCTGGTTTTCAAGGTAAGAGGAATCAATACAACAACAACCGAAACTTCAACAACAACTTTCAGCAAGGAGGATTCAAATCTGAGGGTAATCAAGGTGGTTCTGGGTCGAATCAGTTTGGCCAGAAATCTTTCCAGAGCAGTGGTTACACAAGGAACTATGTGAGTTCGTCCTATCAATCTCCACCGCCCAAGACTCAGGAGAGTAAGATCAAGGGCAGGATAAGATGACAGTGAGCTTCAATGGGAAGTTGGATGATCTTTACACGACCTTGAATGGAAGGATCGAAGCTCTCAGCATGAGCAATAAGAAGTTGGAAATTCAGGTTGCTCAAACTTCAGAAGTTGTGAAAAGACAAGAGGGTGTTCTTCTAGGTAGAGGAGAAAACCCAAGGAGGGAGCACATCAATGCAATCACTCTGAGGAATGGAAAAGAGGTGGATACAGGAGTGAAAGGTGGCTTACCTGCAGAGAATTTCGTCGATCTCGACGATGAGGATTCTGAAATCCCCAGGGTATCGATCGATACACCCCAGCGTCGATCGACACTAGTCAAAATACTGAAACGGGATAACTCCAAAACCCGTGTATCGATCGACACTCTTAAGGTGTCGGTCGATACTGAGCCTACTGTCGAAAAGACACCTGAGACTTCGAATGTGGTGCCTAAAGTAGTTGCAGAACGAGTCTATATACCGAGGATACCTTATCCCAGAGCTGTTGGGAAGACTAAGAAGGAGGTAGACGACTCTAGATGCAAGCAGATATTGGACAAGCTGATTGTTGAACTTCCTTTCCTTGATGCTATTAAGACTTCTCCAGCTTTCAGAAAATATGTCAAGAAGATGGTGTCTAGCAACGTGAACCTTGAAGAGGGATGTGTGATGCTTACTCAGGAGTGCAGTGCAATCTTAACCAACATAATCCCAAAGAAACTTCCAGATCCAGGGAGCTTTGTGTTGGATTGTACGATATTCACCGAAAGGTTCGAGCGTTCTCTATGCGATCTTGGCTCGAGTGTCAACCTCATGCCATACTCAGTTGCCAAGAGGATGGGTATGACAGACTTCACATCCACCAGGATATCTTTGATACTTGCTGATCGCTCAGTGCGACTTCCAGAGGGGCTACTCGAAGATGTCCCTATTAAGATCGGGAATTGCTTGATCCCGACTGATTTCATTGTCTTGAAGTATGATGCTGAGCCCAAAGATCCTCTTATCTTGGGCAGACCATTCCTTGCAACTGCTGGTGCATTGATTGATTGCAGGAATGGGAAGGTAGCTCTTAACATCAGTGATTTGGTCATGACTTTTAACATGGAGAAGATGATGAAGAGACCAACCATCGATGGGCAGACTTTCTTCGTTGATACTTTCACGGACATTGCTGAAGAGTACTTCTTGGAGATGCATCCTGAAGATCCGTTGGAGAGAGCATTGATCTGTTCAGCTAAATCTGAGGTTTTCTTGAGTGAAGACGCTGCTGGTTACTCGAAGATGCTCGACACTGCACCATCAGTATCGATCGATACTCCTTTAGTATCGGTCGATACCCTACGGCCAGACAGAGAGTTGGCCGAATGTTCCAAGCAAGCTGCTAAGCTTGGAGATTCGAGCGAGGAGAAAGCTCCTAAGGTGGAACTCAAGCCACTTCCAGCCAATCTGGGGTATGGTTTTCTTGGTCCTAATTCCACATACCATGTGATTATTAATGCTTCTTTGAACAACGCAGAGGTTGCCTTACTGCTGAGCAAGTTGCGCATGTATCGCAAAGCTCTTGGCTATTCTCTTGATGATATTTCAGGTATATCACCGGATCTGTGCATGCATAGGATTCATCTTGAGAACGAGTCAAAGGCTGTCATTGAGCATCAGAGGAGGCTGAATCCAAATATGAAAGAAGTGGTTAAGAAGGAGGTTATGAAGCTCTTGGATGCAGGGGTTATCTATGCCATCTCAGACAGTTCTTAGGTTAGTCTAGTGCACGTTGTTCCTAAGAAATGAAGGATAACTGTGGTGAAGAATGAGAAGGATGAGTTGATTCCGACCAGGACCATCACTGGGCATCGAATGTGCATTGACTACATGAAGTTGAATGCAGCCACAAGGAAAGATCACTTCCCATTGCCTTTCATTGACCAGATGTTAGAGAGGTTGGTTGGTCATCCCTACTATTGTTTTCTCGATGGGTATTCAGGTTTCTTCCAGATTCCGATTCATCCAGATGATCAGGGGAAGACGACTTTTACATGTCCTTATGGCACATTCGCATACAGGAGAATGCCATTTGGATTGTGTAATGCTCTAGCTACTTTTCAGAGATGCATGATGTCTATCTTCACAGACATGATTGAGGACTTTATGGAGTTGTTCATGGATGATTTTTCAGTATATGGATCATCGTTCAAGGACTGTTCGGCTAACTTATGTAAGGTGCTACAGAGGTGTGAAGAGAAACACTTGGTCCTTAATTGGGAAAAGTGTCACTTTATGGTTCAGGATGGCATCGTGTTTGGGCACAAGGTCTCTGAAGCTGGGATCGAGGTTTATAAGGCTAAGATTCAGGTTATGACAGGTCTGCCACCACCGACTTCTGTGAAGGATATTAGAAGTTTTCTGGGTCATGTTGGGTTTTACAGGAGATTTATCAAAGATTTCTCTAAGATAACCCGCCCACTCACCGCCCTATTATGCAAGGAGACCAAATTTGATTTCACACCAAAGTGTCTTGCAGCCTTTGAGGCGATTAGGAAGGCCTTGGTGAGTGCTCCTATTGTGCAACCTCCTGATTGGACTTTGCCTTTCGAGATTATGTGCGACGCCAGCGATTTTGCTGTAGGTTCTGTTATGGGTCAGAGGAAGGATAAGAAGCTGCATGTCATCCACTACGCCAGCAAAACATTGGACGATGCTCAGAGAAACTACGGCACAACAGAGAAGGAATTACTTGCAGTCATTTTCTCTTTTGACAAATTTCGACCATACTTGATTGGGAGCAAAGTGATTGTTCACACAGATCATGCTGCTCTCAAGTATCTGATGCAGAACAAGGATCTCAAGCCTCGTCTTTGTCGTTGGGTTCTTTTGCTCCAATGGTTTGATATTGAGATAAAGGACAAGAAAGAAGTAGAGAATGGGGTTGCTGATCATCTTTCGAGGTTGAAGATCTATGCAGACGTGCCTATTGATGATCAACTACCTGAGGAGTCAATTTACTTCATTGAAACTGGGTTTCAAAGTGGTTTCACCGAAAATCTGCCATTCCCACGAATTGTAGGTTTCGGTATCGATCGACACTCTCCTGGTGTCGGCCGATACCCGTCGGTTTCTGAACCTGTTTTGACCGTGGAACACCTTGGTGCTTCTGAGGAGTATCTCGTTGCTGCAGCTGACTCCGATCTACCATGGTATGCTGATATTGCCAACTTCCTCGCTGCAGATACAGAGCCAAAGCACCTAAAGAAATATGCCAAGAAGAAGTTTCAGCGAGACATAAGGCGCTACTTTTGGGATGAGCCTTACATGTATAAGCATTGTTCTGATGGTATCTACAGGAGATGCATTGCTGAATCGGAGGTACCTGAGGTTTTGTTTCATTGTCATGGTTCTGAGTATGTTGGACACTTTGCTACTTTCAAGACGGTGTCCAAGGTTCTTCAAGCAGGCTTCTGGTGGCCTACTATGTTTAAAGATGCTCATACCTTCATCTCGCAGTGTGATGTGTGTCAGAGGAAAGGGAAGATCAGTAAGAGACATGAGATGCCACATAATTTCATCCTTGAGGTTGAGGTTTTTGATTGCTGGGGTATCGATTTTATGGGTCATTTTCCTTCGTCATACAAGAACAAGTACATTCTAGTTGCAGTGGATTATGTCTCCAAATGGGTTGAGGCAATTGCTAGTCCAACCAACGACTCTTCGGTGGTTTTTAAGCTGTTTAAGACCATCATCTTTCCACGATTTGGCATGCCTCGTATTGTTATAAGTGATGGTGGCAGTCATTTCATCAACAGAGTTTTCGAAAAGTTACTGAAGAAGCATGGTGTGAATCATCGTGTGGCTACTCCATATCACCCTCAGACCAGTGAACAAGTCGAGGTCTCCAACAGTCAAATCAAGGAGATTCTGGAGAAGATAGTGGGTACTTCTAGGAAGGATTGGTCTACAAAGCTGGACGATGCGATGTGGGCTTACAGGACTGCTTATAAGACACCATTGGACACTACACCTTTTCACTTGCTGTATGGGAAAGCATGTCACCTTCCGGTGGAGATCGCGCATAAGGCAACATGGGCTACAAAGTTGCTGAATTTCGACATCAAGCATGCTGCTGAGAAGCGATTGATCCAGTTGAACGAGCTGGATGAGATTAGGCATCATGCCTATGAGAACTCGAAGCTGTACAAGGAGAGGATTAAGGCGTACCACGACAAGAAAATCCTCGACAGAATTTTTGAACCCAATGATCAGGTACTTCTGTATAACTCTCGTTTTCATTTGTTTCCTGGTAAATTGCGTTCTCGTTGGTCAGGTCCCTTAACAGTCAAGGAAGTTAGACCACATGGTGCACTTGTCCTGACTAACCCCTCCGGCGAAGAGTTCACTGTCAATGGACAAAGGGTGAAACACTACATTGTGAGAACTGAGATTCCAGATGGACACATGATGCCTCTGGATGATGCACCCACTGCCTGAAAGGCGGTACAGTCAAGCTAATGACGTTAAACGAGCGCTTGGTGGGAGGCAACCCACTGGTAAGTTTGTACATAAGTTTCTCTATTATTTTGTTTTTGGTTTTGTGTTTCACTTGAAGAAGCAGATTCAGAAGAGCAGTATCGATCGACACCCACATGGTATCGATCGACACCATCCACACAACAAAGGAGCTGGGTATTTCTTAATGGACCGTGAGCAACAGATCGATCGATATCAAAATTGGCATCGACCAATATCCCTTGTATCGATCGATACCAACATGGTATCGGTCGATACCCGCCACCTAGGTACGCCTCCTTCGATTTTCACCAATCCATTCAACTCTTCTGTTTTCTTTTACCAACTCTAGGCTAGATAACACTAGGGACAGTGTTGTTTAAGTTTCGGGGAGGTAGTTGTTGACAATGTGTTTGTTTTTCTTAGAGTCAGTCGTTTTTGTGTCAAATTTGTTTTATTGAGTCAAAATTTGTTGGAGACTATGATCGTGTTCTTGACTCTTTTGTTCTGACTTTGCTTCTAAGTGTCCACTGTTACAGAATCAGTTACAGATCGACTAATGAAAAATCCAAAGGCTGACCAGTTAACTAGAAGACACACATGTTTCCAGCAGAGTTCTTTTAAAGCCTGAGCCAAATTTCTGCACTTCATCGATGTGGTTAGTATTCACAGAGCTTGATTCTTCATTCATATCTGACAAAGGAACTCATGTGTTTAAAAGTGACAGTATCTCTCTCCCCTATTATAAGTTAATAAATAAGTGCATGAAAAGATGAGATGATTTTCTCCTAAGTAGAGGGTTAGGAATGTTTCCAGCGATCCCATTATTCTACTTGGTGAGGAATGATCACACAAAGGTTGGAAGCGAGGCTAGGATTTTCCTATGATCCCATTATTCGCCTACACCCTTTGATACATTGAGAGGGAAGAACCGGGGATTCGGTGGCAAACACCATCAATACTCGCGTCTCATACCTTGATGTGTATNAGGGTCATTGCAATGTTTCATGAACAGGTGAGTCTCCGTGTTTTCAAACCTCTTTCTCTGGTTTAGTCTTCTGTTTGCTTGAGGGCAAGCAAAGGCTAAGTCTGGGGGAGTTGATATATCATGGTTTTTACCCCTTTTAAACCATGATATAAGTCCGTTTTATAGAGTCTTTCTACTATTTTGTAGTGTTTTAGAGTCTTTTACAGGTTTTAGCACGTTTGGAGCATAATTAGAGATATTGGAGCTTTTTGGAGCAAAGCAGAAGTTCGTGTAGCTGAGTACCCGATTTGAAGCCCCAGTATCGATCGACACTACCCTAGTATCGGTCGATACTCACTGCAGCAAGACACGAGTCGCGACTATTATGAAGAGTTGAAAAATTGCAAAATTGCCCAAAAGACTTTATTATTTACAATTAAGCGCAGAACGTGTTTTAGGAGTTTAAGTTAGGTTTTAAGCCACTTTGGCTAATTACACTTGATTACGCTTGATTTATCTGAGTTTTGTGAGAGAGCTTTCTGAGGGAGACAAGTCTGAGACTCTGTTCGTCCGAGAGAAGATTTTGAACCCTCTTGTTACTCTACTTTTTATTATTTATCTGAGTATTATTTTCAGTCATGTTTATTGTTTCAATTACCATGTCTGAGTAGTTCTCTTGTTAGGTTCAAGGTTCTCATAAGGGTTTTCTCTGAATGTTAAGTTAATTGAATGATTAGGATTCACCATCTGAATTAGTTCTTTGCCTTAGGTTGTTCTCAAAGCTAATTCTAGACTGATCACCTAGAACTTAGATCTTAGGATAATTGGTTAGGCACGAGAGTGCGATTAATTACTTGATAGAATTTAGGGTGAGCAAAATAACTATTCGCAAAGAGATTTGGTTTAGTTATTTTGTGAACAAATCAAACTTGAACTAAAAGCTGGTTTAGACTTTAAGATTCGCAAAGAGATTTGGAATTCTAGGATTTAGACTTAGATAGTTTTCGCAACGAGAGTTGGTTAGCTATACTTTAGTGATTTGAGTTCAAGAACCGCGCTAAATCTGAATCATGTTAGCTAGTTTATCTACATTCATTGAATTCCTAAGAATTGCCTTGAATCTATCTTTCTTCCAATCGACTTACAACACTTTTAATTTACGTATTGCTTTCGATTACATCTTTTGGTTTAGCTTAATTCGAATCTATATAATCTATTGTGTGATATCTGGAGTTCTTGTGTTCGACCCCTACATATACTACAACAACTGCTTTAGTACTTATAGGGTATTAATTAGAGCATATCAGGATCCTCCACCGCTAAACCGTGGAACTTGTTTCCTTGCACCATGGAAATGAGACTCGCCTTGATCTCAAAATTGTTGTTTTTAACTGGTGGTGGAGTTATCCTTGGCGATTAGCATGTGTGTTCGGAGCATCACCGGCTCCAATTGGTCTTGGCGGCCGTGGTGGATGATGGGGGCCTCGGTTTACACCAAGACTTTGGTGACCAACACCATGTGCAGCAGCTTCTTGGTGTCCAATCGGAGGTTCTTGTACTGCCTCCATACCCAACCTTTCAATGTGTTGAGCACGCCTTCTTTCTCGTCTTTCTCTTGTATTTTCTCTTTCTAATTCACGGATATCGTCAACACGTTCAACAAAATTTGCACTTCCGCTTGATCTCGTGTTCATGCACCTATATGAGAAGAGAAGAAAACAAAGTGAAAAAGATTAGTAAAACTTAGTCTCAAATAGAGTCCAAATCTTAATGGCTATTGTCAATCATCCCGGCAACGGCGCCAAATTGATAGTGAACTTTTTACGGTTCGCATAATTACCCACTGTGCACAATGCCTCAATTTAATGGCATGTCATTGCAACACTTAGGGATCGAATCCACAGGGAAATAATAACGACATACTAGGAATACATGACGCTATCTAATCTAAGCGATAATTTGGTTTTGGTTTTGTATCGGACAAATCGAAACATACAAAAACAGAGAAATAAACAAGTAACGAAAGCTAAACACGTTTAATATCAAATTTAGACAAACAAATTCTCAAGTAAAGCTAACGACTCGGGTGATTCTTTAATCTACTCAAGATGCTCAAACATTCGACTAAATATCTCCTTAGGCCTTATAACACTACTAAAGATTAATCCACGTCCATGGTATTAACCCCTTTCTTAGTCATCAACCGTCATAAACTTCTGTTCGCGATTCTATGACTAACAAGTATTAAGCACAAGTCTAATTAACCACAATTCACCTTAGACATCAACGTCCATTGGCTAAGATATGAAAAACACTCATTAAATTCGTTCATGAATCTCCTAAGAACACCTTTCGGGTGACGAAATTCCCTAGGTTCTAGATCAACTTTGTCAAGGCTAATCTAGCATTAAGAACACTTAATGAGAAAGAATTTCAAGTAATCTAGCTCTTAAACATCAAGAACAAACCTAGAATCACTCTAATCTACCTTACCCAAGAATCCTAATATAACTACTCACACATGACTAGATCGAAAATATAAACCGTACAAAAAAAAGCCATAAGCATAATAAGCAGAAAAGTAGAAGATGATTCAAGAAAACTTCTCTAGATCATCAAGGAGTTGCAAATCTTCAAGGAGTTTTCTTGAATCCTTGAGGAATCGGCGGCACTGTTAGCTTTCTAGTAGCCATTTCCGTCTCCTAGCTCTACCACATCATCAAGAAAGCCGTAAGCATAATAAACAGAAAAGTAGAAGAGGACCTAGCCCAATGTGTTAGCTTTCTAACGGCGGTGGTTTGATAGCATTTGCTCAAACGGTTTGGAAGATATGCCGGTTTTGCCAAAATCGGTCTATGCAGTCCGAAAACCGAGTTTATGGAAGATGGGCCACAAAGCTAAGCCCAAGTGCATCATGGCCGACCTCAGCCTCAAGATAGAAGATTCTAGAAGATTCTAGAAGCCTCCAAAAGCTCCTTGGCCGACCTAAAGGAGGATTCCAAGGATTTATTAAGGATTAAAGAAAAAAGAAATTATTGAAGATAATTCCTAATCCAAGTCTCTAGGAATCCATCAACCAATCAGAAGAGGCTCATGGCCGACCTACCCACGCCCCTAGCACTCTAAATACTCCTTTTTAGCTTCATAAATTATACAACACCACAGTTCCCATAGAACATAAAGAAATCGCATAGAGCACTCTCTCTGAACGATAAAAAAATTTTATTTTCTGTTCGTAGTTTTAGAGAATCAGATCTTCAATCTGAGTTCTAATTCTTGTTCTTCATTATTTTTGGTTATTAATATTATGGTTTTCATTCAGTTATTCTGCTCGTTTACTTTTGCCATGTCTGAGTAGTTTAGCTAGTTAGGATGACGGAATATTAGGTGGTTAGTTATGAATTGTTAGAAGTTTCGATTATATTATTTATGGGATATCTTATGGATCTTTGCCTTGATTGTGTTCTATGCTGATTACTTTACCGTTTGATCTCAGAAAAGATAAAGCCACGAAAGTGCTGAATCTATCCCCAGATCTATCATAGGCAAGCTAGTTATTATAATATGTGAGAGTAGACTTATAATAAGTAGTGAACTGAATCGAACTTGTTCGAATTAATGCATGCTAATTTACTACATTCAATTCGTAGAATCGTTTGTTAGATTTATTAAGCATAATAGTAGATTGCACGAACGTGAGTCTACTATAAATCAGTGTTTCGTGTTCAAGACGGTTTTTACAAAATCCCTAATTAATTGTTCTTCTAATGTTTCATGATTTTCCATTGAATTTCCTAATTCCTAACGTTTTCCTTTAATTGTTATTTCCGATTTTTATTTGCTTCTAATTCGTTTATTTGCATTCTCAAAACCACTCATATTTCTGTTCTAACTTTATTTTATTTCTCACGAATTCATAGTGCATTCTAATCTATGTGGGATCGATAACCTTAAATACTACAATTGATATTGTGCACTTGCAGTTTTTAAGTCGTGTTTTTCGGGTGAAACGTTTGGTACATTAAACACGCATCAAGTTGCACAACAAACCAAAAAGAGTGATAATCTTTGTAGTATTTTTTTCAAATGGAAGTGCAATTCTACATTATGATCTAAGAGAAAAACTAGGGAATTCACCATTTGAATTAAATGCTAACTCAAAAAATTTGGACATACGGTAGGTTTAAGACACAAAATTTATGGAGAAAAAAATGTTGGGAATACGAAGTTGACATCTCATAAGAATAACCAGAGCTACCGAGGGGATAACTGAAGTCGTAATGACCATGATGTTGGATGTGCTAGATGTAATGACAATAACATATCTAATGTTCCATTTTAAAATTAGGACATTAGATCATGCAATCTTAAAAAAAACTGAAATTTCATATCAAAATGTACATCGAACTATCTTTTATTTTTCATATGAGATAGAATATAGTTGTTTGCCAGATTTTTAGCATCTTGGGCTATATTAAACATGACTACATAACTCTTACCATTGCGTTAAACGTTTACCATTCATGTACCGATCGCGTGTAATCAATCAAAAGACCATGAAGAGATGATGATAAACAATTGTGGCACAGAACAAGACGGCAAACAATGATAGAACACTACGGGCTCACTTTCCGCATGAAAATAAGGCCACAAACATAATGCTTTCTTTTGTCACATATAATGTCTTTTTCTATTGATTTATATGGATGGTTAGTAATTTTATGTTATTTTCTTAAGTTATTACAATTTAATATTTTATTATTTTCATAAAATTTAATATACAAACCACTAAATGTTATCAACTGAAATTATTTTAAACATTAGTCACTTACGTACCGTCTTATTGTTCTTCAAAAAAAGATGTCAACATTTAAAATTTGAAAAAATGATAGTCTTAAGTCAGCGGAACGCGCGATTAATTTCTAGTCGTTTCTTAATGAAGAACCGATCCTTAGCAACAGTGCTAGGACACTTGGCAAATTATGGTTGGTCTATTTTTTTGATAATAAATCAAATAAAACTATAGTTTTATAATGTTAATTAAATAGTTTATATGTTATAATTTTTTATTTTTTATTTTTTTATAAATCTTAGAATAAAATTATGTATCTTTTAAGATCCATTTTGCATTTGTTTATATTTTATATTAATATTATTTTTTATAAATATTAAATATTAATATTATATTCATGAAAGATCCATAATTTTATACTGAGGTTTTTAACTTAAACTATACTAAAAATATTAATTTTATATTGGTGAGAAACCGTCCGAGACACTCACCAATGCGGATGCTCTAAGGTTTTTCATGATCCGAATGGGAACTCCTTCGGGTAGCTTTAAAAGTCCATAAGCGAGTCTCGCTGTGACATCTCAAGTTATCCATTTTCTCTTCCTCGTCTGCATCATGCAACACATGGCTGCAATCGGGACTATATCCAGCTTCTCTCAATAATCCATCTGTTTTCTCCAACGTCATCAATATTATCGCCCGCTCGTGATGGTTTCTGATACCTCCACGAGTGAAAATGTGCACTTTCTGTAGGATCAAAAAATTCGCACAATATAAACAATAGCGATTTAATCACGAAAGTATAAATAAACGTTTAGGAAATATGAGGTTTTAAAATGATTTTAAAGAGACGAAACAAAAACAAAACAATGGAGGCGAGAAAAATATATTTCCTTAACTCAAAGAATCGCCCGTAGTGCGACGGTAAAAAGAAGATTCATGAGTACCAGGATACAACTATTGAATCCGTTATCGCGAGCACTCGATAACGGATCTGTCGAACGTAATACTACGATATTCCCGAAACACAAATAAGAGGTGGTCTTATATATACAAGAGGAAATATTTTCCAACTTCCAATGTGGGACAAAATACTCTCCCACTAACTTAAGTTAGCCAATTCACAAGGCTTTTTCACTTAGCTCATAGACCTGATTTCAATTCACACTTACACCCATTTTTTTATAAAGCCCACAAGCTTTTAAAATTGTTCCAACACTTTCTTCTCTACCTCAATCCAGCTACAACCATGGAATTTACTTACATTCTTTGTCCTCATGTTTTTCCCTGCAACATCTCCCCATTTAGCTCGAGATGCGTTTATGCTAGATAGCAAAACGTATGGACCAGCGTTTTCTAGTTTAATCTCGAAAAGTTTCTTTGCAGCAACTTCGGCTAAATCCAGTCGTGAGTGAGTTCTACAAGCTCCCAACAGAGAACCCCACACTGTAGCATCTGGCTTTATGTCCATATTTTCGATCAATTTCATTGCCTTGTCTACCTGTCCTGCACGCCCAAGCATATCCACCATGCAAGAATAATGCTCAACTGTTGGCGTCACGCAAAACCTCGATTCCATTGATTCAAATGACTTAAGCCCTTCCTCGACTTTTCCGGCATAGCTACAAGCTGTCAGAATTGCAATTAAGGTGACTTTGTTTGGCATGGTGCCAGAGGATGGCATCTCATGGAAAACCTTAAGAGCTTCCTCTCCTAAACCGTGTGATGCGTAACCAGAAATGATTGAATTCCACATGATAATGTCCTTTGAGGGAAACTGGTCGAATACTAGCTTTGCTTTCACAAGCTCACCACATTTGACATACATCGTCATCAAAACAGAGGCAACATACACATCAACATCAAACTGACATCTCACCAAGTAAGCATGGACCTGTCTACCATATTGGAGGCTTGCTAAGGTGGCACAGACCGAAAGAATGCTGATCAAAGATGGAAAACTCGGTATGACTCATTGTCTCTGCATTTGAGCAAACAGATCAATGGCCTCCAATTCAAAACCTTTTCTTTCATAATCTTTGATCATTACTCGCCAAGTCGCATTATCTCTATTTTTCATGTGATCAAAAATCCTCCTTGCTTTTGCTATCTCTCCTTGCTCTCCCAACGCAACAATCATAGCATTACACGCGATAACTGGCTTCATCGGCATCGCCTCAAAGAATTTCTCAGCATCCTCAATTCTTCCACTCAGGGTATAGCCCAAAAGCATAGAAGTCCATGAAACTTCAGTTTTCTCCGGCATCACTTCAAACAGCTTCCTAGCAACATCCACCCGGTTATTCTGCCCATACCCTGTAATCATCGTGGTCCAAGTGATCTTCTAATAATAATGTTAGAAGATCACTTATTCTAATACGGAGGGAGTATTTCTCATTTGACAAATAATATGAGTAATCATGTGCATTCTAAAGATGACTTAAAGACAGCTAGAATTACTTTTTAGCATGATTATATCGGGTTAAAAAGTTGTTAAAGAGCATACTAAAATAAGTCAACAAAATCTCTTCATATCCATATGTTTTGTTAAGGATGCAAATACAACTCTTTCAAAGAGATGGTATTCTACAAGAACATCAATCCATAAACAAAATCGGAAAGAAAATAAGGAACTACTTTGAAGTTAAGGTATTAGTGTCGTAAGATTGTAACAATAATAACGACTTTGAAATTAAAAATAGAAAATACGAACTAAAACCCGCGCGTATGCGCGGGTATTCACCTAGTTTAGATAATCTCTGAATACGATGTCAAAACCCAGAAAGGAGGACGAAGAAGAAGGATCGTCTATTTTTTTTGTTTTTTATTTAGTTTTAATTTAAATTAATTGGGGATTTGGGTTAGATTTAACGAGAGGTTCAAGTTTTGGGGTAATTCGGTTTAGTAGTTATCGGTTTAGTCAAATAAATCGATTTTATGTTGGGTCCGTTAATTTTAGTTCTAGTTTGGCTGCTTAATCAGACAGTTTTCGTCTAAAGTCAACAAAAGTCAACGGGTAGGAAGTTAATTTCGAAAATTTTAAATTCTTGTGGCTGTACCCTAAAAATTTTTCCTGGTATGGCTAAATATTGAAGTTGAAAAAGTGTGGTTACGGACTTAAGGCAAACTTTATGTGTGGCTACATCAACCTTAATTCTTTATTTACTTATTTTCTCTAATAATTTCTTAAACAAAAAAAAAAACAGTATTAATTTAGGTATATCACATAATTCTTCTTTGTATACTCACACATTTGCTAATAAAAATAATTAACAACCTATACCAAAGAAGACATTGCCTGGGAAATATTGTTCTTAACACTCTTTCATTTTTGTGAAATTCAACTTCATATTAAAAAAAAAAATTTAGTAATAATCACATTAACGGGAGTGTTACTGAAGACGGTTTTAGAAATAAACGTGGGCGAGATTTCTTATAATGGGCCTATAAAGAAAAAGCCCATAGATCCATTTTCTGAGTAAACCATATATATATTAACTCTACTCATCCCGTCCGTTGCTTTGAAAATTCGGGAAAAAAAAAAATCAAAAACTGAGTCTCGGAAAATCGCGCCAAAGGCTACTCTCTTCAGCAAGCAACGGAGAAGAGCGAGATCTTCTTCTTAAAGTCTGTTTCGGTTAGGTTAGTTCTCTGTTTCTGACTCTGAATCATCGTTGTTCCATGTGTTATCTGATGGATCTATTGATTCCCAGTGAATATTGATTCAAATTTCTTATTCGAACTTAGTAGATCTCCAATCCAATTTCACGATGACTGATGTTGTTTGTGAAATTATATTTCGATTTGGATCTCTTGATAATCGATTCCGGAGCTGTAGATGCAATTTCGATATGTTCACGACGATGACTGATGTTTTAATCGATTTAAATTTCTTGCGAGGCGAGTGATGTATGTATGTATGTATGTTTGTGGATCTGTTCGCTTGCTTCTGATACTATGGATTTGTCATAATCATAGTTCAAATTTGAAAATGATTGTGAAAATGGAACTTCGATTTGGATGATCTTCAATTTGGGATACTCTGATTCGAGACGTTACTTGTCTAAATAATTTTCGATCTGATCTGCTCACACGACGATGGATGTATAATCGATTTCAGTTTTGTCTTCCCAAGTTCGCTTGCTTCTGAGAGCTGTAATTGTAACTTGCTAGTTTCTATTGGCAGTATGTTTGTGTGAATCGGTGGGAATAATAGTAGTAAGATTCTAACTAAGGAAACACAACTTTTGGTTTGATTCTGACTTATTGCTAATTGCTGCTGTGTTTGACTGAGGCAGCCATGGCAGAAAAAGAGAACAAACAGGGCCAGAATCTGGAGGAAACTGAGGATTCACGAGTTGCCAATCCCAAACCAATTGTGGCACCAAATCTGATTCAGGTAAAACTTGCTTTATATCTGTTTTTGATGGATCAGAAATATCACAAAATATATATGTTTGATTGTGACAAATTGCTGCTGCCTGATCCTGTTTTAAGGGCCAGAATAAGGAAGAAGCAGAGGTTAAGCAAGTTACCAATCCGGTTCCACGAGTTGCCAATCCCAGACCGACTGAGGCACCAAATCTGATTCAGCAACGTCTGGCGGTGGAGCAACAACAAGTGACAGAGAGCTACATGTCGTGTGCCCGGCAGTTTTACACCCTACAGGAGATGATCAAGTTCATGACTGCCAACCACGGTGTAACAAAGCAGAGTGTGACTAGAGTTTTTGCGGAGATGATGAAAGGTCAGAATGCTGCAGCCTATCTGAGAGTATCAGAACAGCGTTCTCTCGAAAGGAAGAAAACTGAAGACGAAAGGTTGGAAGTAGAAGCTCTTCTTCAGAGGTTTGGTAGTGGCAGTATTGCTGGAAGCAGTGCTCCTAGTCAAAGTGATGGCGCTTCTTCTTCTTCTTCTTCTTCGAGGAGAAGGAGAAGGAGGTAACGTGATGTTCATCAAACATCAATCACTTGACTGCACAGAGTATAGTAATTGACCCATCTTCGTGTCTTTTTGTTGTTTCATTAAAACTTCTCATCTAGCTACTACGATGATGATGATGATCAGACTTTTCTCCCTAGTGTGATGATCCTACCTCATATAATCAAAGAAAAAGCCATCACTGATGTGATGATGGCTCATTTGTATAAGAGATAACATGAGTTTAGACTGCCAAATGCTAATTACTCAAATCCTTTGCTAGCCTTTGGTAGGAGGAGAGGGTTTGTCTGAAGCCACTTCAGCTGTTAACTGTCCCATCTTCTTCTGCAAATCAGCAAGATGGGTCTTTTGCAACCTTTCCCTTAGGACTCTTCTTTCCATTTGCTAATTCTAGCTGTAGGCGATACAATTAGTTTGGTATTCAGAGAGATGCCACTCGAAGGGACAAGGAGGTTGTGGCCTTCTTGTGTTACTTCATTAGTTATTTTCTTGATTCATGCCAACCTCGCCCGCTGTAATCTGGAAGTGATCATTGCTTTTTCGGTTTCCGCTATCATATGCTCTTCTAGGTTTGTCAGCATAAGAGCCATTATTCTCTTATCGTTTCGCCCTCAGCCAGCTCAAGATGAAATAGCTAACTATGTAGACGGGCTAAGCTCTTGTCCGGTAGACAAATAATGTTTGATCTTCTAAGAAACTATGTATATCTGATCTCCAAGCGAGTATGAATTTTGTCAAACATTGACATTAAGACCCTTCTCCTCCTGCATTCAATCAAACCGATGAGCAGTAGGTGGAGAAACAGCAACATAATCACCATTTGTATATCATTGACCACTTTTGTGGCCGCTTCAATATATAAAGATTATAAGCTTTCTTAAAATTGACAGAGCTGGAAGAAAGGTGTTGGAGTTTGGTCTCCATCGGATGGTGAAGCAACTCACATGAAGCCATAATCCAAAAGTGTTTTACAGAGAGGTGTGCTGTGAGAGGAGTGTTAGAGTAGGCAATGTTTTTGTGGACCTCCTTGATTACCACTGACAAATCTCAAGTCTATGTGTAGTGGACATCAATAAGAAAATGTGGACCTCTTTTCTTTTCTGTAGTGGACATCAATAAGAAAAATGGATCCATAATCCATACAAATGTAAAGTAACCTTGCCCAAATCCAAACTCGAAGCAAAGAAGATGTTAAATTAGAATAAGTAAGCCAAGGTGATGATAATACACAGACAGACGCGTCTCTTTCATTAGAGTTGGTTCCTCATTACAATGATGACCAGTTCTCCTCTTATTACAAGAGAAGCAAAAAGCATAACTATTTAAAAGATAAACAAGAATGAAATCGATTACTGAACATATCTTCTATTCGTTATTTTGGTTCGGTTTGATGATCTCCGGTTTGGTTCTTGAATCCCATGAATTTGCAAGTAAGCATTACATAGTCGAAAAACCTGCGCCACTTCCACCACCACTCCTCTGTAGAGCTCTTTTCTGTGATACCCTCAGATATTTTTCCGCATTTCTTCCTTTTAAGAGCTCCCGGAAAACATTTGTCACAGTTGTCTTTGGTAAACCGTGATTCCCCTTCATGTAATTGATCATCTCGGGAAGACTATAGAAATTCTCACAGCAGAATAAGTAGCTATCTCTCACTTTCTTCTGTTCCCTTGTCAGATTGGGACTTTGCTGATAACAATTTTTTTTTAAAAAATGTTGTTATATCAGTAATATATATGTATGAATGAACCATGGAATATATCAGAGAGAATTACATACAATATGAAGATCGAATATATCTGAGAATTACAACAATACGAAGATATGTGCAAACCAAACAAGAGTTTGAATTATTATTACCTTGGACATAATTTCATTGCCACGTGATGATTTCTCTGCTTCTTTGTCGACGGCTTCAAACGATCTTTCAGATTCTTTTCTTGGTAGTCCCCGGATTTGAATCTCTACCTCGTCGTGGCGTCTCAGAGTTGTCGCCATAGATCTCTACAATACTCTCTGGTTGCACGATTTTAGGGTTTGAGAGAAGAACGATGCGGAGACCCTATTTCCCCCTTTTACTACTTCCAAGCCGAGAGCCCTGTTAAAGCTAATTTGGATTTGGGCTTTTATAGCCGAATTAAAAAAAACCATTAAAGCCTAATATATTTAAATGAAAGTTGTCTCTTTTTTATTTTACCCGATTTTTTTTCTTTTAAGGAGTTCTCTCAGCCGTTGTTCAAAAAAAAAAAAAAATTATCTTCGCTGTGTTGCAGTTCTTCCTCTGGTTTAATCCGGCTAAAACCTCCAGACTAGTCCGATTTCTTTCTAAACAGTTATTTTTTTTTCTTTTTTTTTTTGGCTCCGGTTGCTAATTCAAGAGATATAGCTTCGTCTTTCTTGGCATGCGGATGTGGATTTCATCAATCAAGGGTTATGCTTGATCTAATCCCTTTTACCCGTTTCGCCAGCATCGCTTTAGAAAGAAGTCTGGAGATTTTGAGATTTGGCGCATCTCTCCCGGTGTTTTTGAAGCATCCAGAATTGAAGATGCAATCGGTTGAGGCTGCGTCATCAAACCTATATTGATCAAGTAAATAATCATGACGAACTTTCTAGAAGAAAACTCCACCTCTAGTGCTCCATGTTTTCCTCCTCCCTTTTTTCCTCCATGTTTTCCTCTCCTTTCTTTGATCATTCACCACTTGTTTCTCTATTTAAAGGATGTAACTCACATTGTTTTCAAATCAATCTAAGCATTCTCTTCTTCTATATTCTCTCTTAAATCTCTAGCTAGTTCTTCTATTAGTCTCTATGTCTCTCTTTAATCTCTAGTCTCATATTCCGCATATTTTAACATGGTATCAGAGCAGGTTCTTAATTGAATCTCGTTTTTGACTATCTTATTCTATAAATCTTAGAATCTCTTTTCCTTAAGCTTCCGCAAAATCATTCTCCAAAATCGTTACGCTCTTATTCTCCCTTCAAATTTTTTTTCTTCTTGCAATACATCTTTCTAAGTCTTTTCACTCTGAGATTAAGTTCTCAAAATCATTGATTCTTGAGTTGTGAAAGGCTAGATTTGTGTATTTCTTGAACTTTCTTTCACTATGGAAAATTCAAAACCCGTTATGATTCCGGTTGTTCTCAAAGGAGCAAACTATTTGTTGTGGTCTAGAACCACAAGGACCGTGCTTCGTGGCTGCAGACTTTGGAGCCATGTCGAAGAGGCTCAAGTTCCAAAGGAAGCCACCAAAGAAAAAAGAGAAGAGGTTGATCTCGAGAAGGAAGCAAAATGGTTCCAAGAAGATCAAGCCGTTCTAGCCATTCTTCAAAGTTCACTTGAAGCTCTCATCCTTGAAGCGTACTCTTATTGTGAAACCACTAAAGAGTTATGGGAAACTCTCAAGAATGTATATGGAAATATCTCAAACTTAACCCGAGTGTTTGAGGTAAAGAAGGCCATCAATAACCTAAGTCAAGAAGACTTAGAGTTCACCAAGCATTTCAGAAAGTTTCGGAGTTTATGCTCCGGCCAAGCACCACGGATCCGGCCGTACTCAATGAAAGAAGAGAGCAAGACAAGGTCTTTGGCCTCTTGCTTACCTTAAACCCTACCTACAATGACCTCATTAAACATCTCCTAAGAGCCGACAAGCTCCCAAATCTTGATGAGGTATGTTCCCAAGTACAAAAAGAACAAGGGTCTCTCGGCCTCTTTAGCGAAAAAGGGGAACTCCCATGGCGAATAAGGGGACTTACAAGCGTGAAGAAAGAAAGGTATGGATCTGCGATCATTGTAAGCAGAAAGGGCATACCAAGGACAAATGTTGGATTCTTCATCCTCACCTTAAACTAAGCAAGTTCAAGGCCAACCTTTCTCACGAAACCTCGGATGAACACGAACAAACCGGTACATCCAAGCAAGGAGAGGAGTTGGCCATGGTCGCATTCAACAATGATGTTGTGAGGAAATCAGACTTGGAAGCCCTCATTCGATCCATCGTCTCCTTAAAGGATTCTGGTACCACTCTCTTTGCCTCTAAACCAAGTAAAACACTTGTCATTGATTCAGGTGCTTCTCACCATATGATTAGTAACCTGAATCTCATTGACAATATAAAACCGGCTAAGGGTAATGTTATTATAGCTAATGGTGATCAGATTCCCGTAAAAGGTGTAGGGAATTTAAAATTATTTGATAAAAATTCCAAAGCTTTCTTTATGCCCACGTTTACATCAAACCTCTTATCGGTAAAAAGGGCTACTTGTGATTTAAATTGTTATACGATATTTGGACATAATGAAGTTTATTTTCAGGATATTGAAACCGGAAAGATTCTTGGAGAAAGAAAGGCAAAAGATGATCTTTATGTCCTTGATAAAACATTACCAAGCGATGCTACTTCGTTTTCTTTTAAATCATGTATTGCTATTAGTTCTAATGAGGTGTGGCATGCTAGATTAGGTCACCCTTATTCTCGTGCATTTGAATTAATGTTGCCTAAATTCACTTTTGATCACTCGAAATGTGAAGCTTGTATTCTAGGAAAACATTGCAAATCTATTTTTCCTAAGTCTTCGACTATCTTTGAGAATTGCTTTGATTTAGTGCATTCGGATGTTTGGACATCACCATGCGTATATAGGGATAATAACAAATATTTTGTGTCATTTATAGATGAAAAATCAAAATATACTTGGATCACTTTAATCCCATCTAAAGATCGTGTGATTGATGCATTCATTAATTTTCAAAATTATGTTACTAATCAATTTAATTCTAAGATTAAGGTGTTGAGATCGGATAATGAAGGAGAATACACATGCCACAAATTCAAAGAACATCTAAATAAGCATGGTATTATACACCAAACAAGCTGCTCATACACACCACAACAAAATGGAGTGGCAGAAAGGAAGAATCGACACCTCATGGAGGTTGCAAGATCGATGATGTTCCATTAGAATGTCACCAAAAGGTTTTGGGGAGATGCGGTAATGATGGCATGCTACCTTATCAACCAAACTCCGACCAAAGTCTTGAAAGATGTATCACCATTTGAGGTACTCAACAAAACCAAACCATCTTTAGATCACTTACGAGTTTTTGGGTGTGTTTGCTTTGTATCAATACCAGGTGAACAAAGGAGCAAGCTTGATGCAAGAAGTACTAGATGCATGTTCATTGGATATTCAACAACCCAAAAAGGGTACAAATGCTATGCCCCGTCAAATAGCCGCATGTATGTGTCCCAGGATGTGAAATTTCTTGAGGAGCAAGGGTACTATGAGAAGAAAGATTGGGCAAGCCTAAAGGATCTCTCACACTCCACTTCGGATCGGGCCGCTACCTTGAAGTTCTTTTTGGAACATCTCGGAAATACGGACCCCACTACACCAAAGGCACAAGAGACACCTAGGAATATAGAAAGGGAGAGAGCAAGCACGCCACCTTTGAGTGACCAAACTCAACATAAGGAATCAACCCAAAGCCAAGTTCAAGGATCGGGTGATCCGGATGTAGAAGAGCAAATGACTCCTAATGAGGAGCTTGCACCGGATGAGGAAGAAAACGTGGATATAGGAGATCTCCCTCCTCCACTTAGGCGCAACACTAGGCAGCGAAATCCTCCATCCCATTTGGAGGCTTACACCCGAGTCTACTACAACAATCAAGCCATGACTCATCCCATCTAAACTGTTTGTTCTCTTGCCCTTTTGCCAACCGATCATCAAGCATTTCTTGGTAAAATAGAGTTACACCGGATACCGCAAAGCTATGAGGAGGCTAAGGAAAGTAAAAAATGGTTGGATGCAGTGGATGACGAGACCAGTGCTATGACTCGCAACCACACATGGGATGAAGCGGATCTTCCTCCCAGGAAAAAGGCGGTTAGCTCCAAGTGGGTCTTCACTATCAAATACTTAAGCAATGGAGACATTGAACGGTACAAAGCTCGCTTGGTGGCAAGAGGTTTCACACAAACCTATGGAGATGACTACACATATACCTTTGCTCCCGTAGCCAAACTTAACACGGTAAGAGTTGTTCTTTCTTTGGCTACTAACCTTTCTTGGGAGTTATGGCAGATGGATGTCAAGAATGCATTTCTACAAGGCGAGCTCGAGGAAAAAGTTTACATGACTCCTTCTCCCGGTCTTAGAGACTCCATTGCTCCCGGAAAGGTTTTAAGGCTTAGGAAAGCTATCTATGGACTGAAGCAATCACCAAGGGCTTGGTACCACAAGTTGAGCTCCACACTCAACGATCGAGGCTTCAAGAGATCCAAAGCTGATCATACCTTATTTACACTCCAAAGCTCTCAAGGTATCATTGTAGTTCTCATATATGTAGATGATCTTATCATCTCCGGCGATGATAAGGAAGGTATCCAATCAACTAAAACCTTTCTTAAATCTGTTTTCGATATTAAAGACCTAGGTGAGCTAAAGTACTTCCTAGGGATTAAAGTTTGCCGTTCTCCGGAAGGCTTATTTCTTTCACAAAGGAAGTACGCACTTGATTTGTTGAATGGGACATGTAAACTTGGAGCAAAACCAGCAAAGACACCGCTTGAGGATGGCTACAAGGTCAATCGAAAGGGGGAGAAAGAAGACGAGCCATTTGAAGACGTCTCCCAATATCGCCGTCTTGTAGGTAAGTTGATCTATTTGACTATCACAAGGCCTGATCTTTGTTATGCTGTGAATCAGGTCAGTCAACACATGCAAGCCCCTAGCTTATACCATTGGAGTATGGTGGAGCGAATTCTTAGATACCTCAAAGGTAGCCCGGGCCAAGGCATTTGGATGGGGAGAAACGGTAACACCGAGATAGTAGGATATTGTGATGCTGATTATGCTGGAGATAGGCTGGATAGAAATTCAACATCCGGTTATTGCACCTTCATTGGAGGAAATTTGGTGACTTGGAAATCGAAGAAGCAAAAGGTGGTGTCGTGCTCTAGTGCGGAAGCAGAGTACCGGGCAATGAGGAAGCTAACAAATGAGCTGACTTGGCTCAAAGCTCTTCTTAAAGATCTCGGCATTGAGTCTTCTAGCCCCATCACCATGCATTGTGATAACCAAGCCGCAATTCACATTGCAACCAACTCGGTCTTCCATGAAAGGACCAAGCATATTGAAGTGGATTGCCACAAAGTTCGAGAAAAGATTGAAGAATGTATGATACTCCCATGCTACACTCGGAGTGAAGATCAACTAGCGGATATCTTCACCAAAGCTGCAAGTCTCAAAGTTTGCACTCACATACATAGCAAACTCGGGCTTGTAGATCTTTCACGCCCTTGATCTCATGTTCTCTAACCCATGGACATCACACTATTTTTTCCTTAACATAGTTTTTTCCCAAGTGGTTTTTCTATGTTAAGGTTTTTTAATGAGGTGATATTCCTCATGTTCCAAGTTTAGTCTTCGGTGTCTCTACGGCTAAGTTTGAAGGGGAGTATTGATCAAGTAAATAATCATGAAGAGCTTTCTAGAAGAAACTCCACCTCTAGTGCTCCATGTTTTCCTCCTCTCTTTTTCCCTCCATGTTTTCCTCTCCTTGCTTTGATCATTCACCACTTGTTTCTCTATTTAAAGGATGTAACTCACATTATTTTCAAATTAATCTAAGCATTCTCTTCTTCTATATTCTCTCTTAAATCTCTAGCTAGTTCTTCTATTAGTCTTCATGTCTCTCTTTAATCTCTAGTCTCATATTCCGCATATTTTAACAACCTACTTGGTCATCTTGGTTGCATATCGGCGGTTAATTGGGCAATTTTGTGACGATGGAGAAAGGAGAACTTGAAGATGATAAAGAAACAGTTTCTCGTATCTCGCTTCGAGAAGATGATGGTGGATTTGGAGGGCTACCACGAGTTTCCCGATGTTGTTTTACCGGTTATTTGGAAAATTTATGAGCAAGTGAAAGTTTTCCTCCGGCGTCGTTCTTACCGGTGACAAGTCAATCCTTGCCGGAGCCGATGAGTCCACTGACTCTCCTGGATGCAGAACACATGTGGCATTTCACTTGCGCCATGCTTGACACTTGTCTCTAGTTGTGAGCGCGATCATTTTCTTCACCGCCTTAACAATATCCAAGCTCTTCAATTTGGGCCTTTTGTGATATTGAACCCATGTCTACAAGCCCAAGGCCATTGTTTGTAATTGCAGCCTAGTTTGTTTGTGATTTAGGCATGTGTGTGCTTTGTTAGTAGCCCAGTTTTAGGTTTTTTTTTTTTTTAACGCTTCATTCATATAGTTTTGTTGATTACAAAGACATAATCTAAACACCAAAAGGCATCATACATAGAGAATAACTCCACAGAGGAGGACACATCTCAAAAAGAGAATAAAAATATCAGGAAGGATAGAGATGTCTCGTCAGTGGGATTAAAACACATAGCTTGTATGGTTATTGATCATCCCAGTGATGAAGGATTATCCATAAGTCGCTTCAGACGTGAGGATGTGTTGGAGCCAAGGCGATCCAAATCTAGTAATGTAGGATTGAAACCTATGCTCACGGGTCACGCTTAAAGCAATTGCCTCAGCTGGTATGTTACCGTCCGATGAGATATGATCAAGACTCCATGAACCAAAGGTGGCTAGAGTGGTAAAGATGGTTGTGAGGAGTAGATCCGTTGATTCTAAAAATACCTGGAAACTAGGGTTTGTGAATACTCTTCACAATGGTTTATCAAAACCTCTTTAAAATCTCTTTATTAATCAAATCATCAACTGAATACAATAGAAGGCATAAACGGCTTAATTATAATAAATCACAAAACCCTAAAACCTATAAAATCTAAAATAATCTTAATTAATTAAATAAAAAATAATAATGAAGATCATTTGATATGCATAGGATGTTTCTACTCTACGGATGAATATCCGTTTATCTCGATCGAAGACTTGTATGGAGAATTGAAATATATTCATGGCGATCCTGTTTATGATGTCTATGATGAAGACGTCAAATTTATAGATTTTGCCTATGATGTCTTTGGTCCAGTTTATGATTTATTTGATGAAGACATACCAACGTCTTCACCACGAATAAATTTTAACGACTTCATATTTTCTCACGGTGCTTTTGAGAACATTCACGAAGATGTGTTACCTGCTATCATTGGATGGAGACAAAATACCCATATGGCGATGATTACAGCTAAAGAAAAAGAAAGTCTAGGGGCTGCCGCTAGACATGCTCAAGAAGAAGTGGCAGAATTATATGGTTTTACAATTAAAGTTTTCTGATAATAAAAGAGAATTGGGAGGTTCGTGACTTCACGGTGGATGCGAAGTTTGTCAATGTTGTAATTGAAGAAATAATATTCAAAAGGGTGAAACCACAAGAGAATCAACGGAAGCATAATCAACATCGACAATCAAACGAATTGGTGGACAAAGGATAGTTATGAAGAATTGAAGATTTGAAAACGAATCTTTTCGTCGTAGGAGAGAATGATGCATGGAGATATTTGGAAATATTCTAAATATTCCAAATATTTTTATTATTTATTTTATTAATTTAGACAATTTTTTTTTTATTGTTTTAGAGTTTTTTCTAGTGTTTTGAATTTATTATAAATAAGTCGTTTAAGCCTAAAATTGTATGGAGTTTTTGATTGATTAATAAAATTGAGCTTCGATCTCTTTGTTCCTTGTTTTCGGTAGATCTAGAGAGATCTCAACGAATTTAAGAAAGCTTGATTTATTCGGGTATTCTCAGACTAAACGAATAATCTTGCGATTATCCTAGTTTTCCGGGTATTCTTAGAATCAACGGATTACTATTCTATCTTTAAAGCTTCCGCTACATCACCAAGGAGATCGGTAAAACAAATAACAAAAAAATTCACACTGTCAAAATAAGAAATCCAGGCGTAAGAAGACCAAAGTAAGTGCATTCATGTAGAGCTGTCAAAATGGGCTGTCCACGTCCATTTTGACCCGTCCAAGATTGACCATTTTGATTGTGGACAAAAAATGTCCATGTCCACTAACGACCAAGACCATTAACGACCATGTCCAAATGGACTGTCCATGGATGACCATGTCCAAACAGAATAGAAGATTGTTTGTTTTTATTTTTTTTTCTTTGTTTTATAGATAATCTTTCGTTTGTTTGTTATCAATATGATTGATCAATTTTAATGAGTTTGATGATTTATTTTAGTTATATCATAATCAAAACATTATAAATTCATAAATTCAAGTCTAGCAAAGTAGCAATGCAAGTCTAGAAAAACAACAAAGTCTAGAAAAACAATAGTCTAAATGTCTAGAAAAACAATAAAGTCAAGAAAAGACACAAATGTCTTTTAACTTCTCCTTCTCCTTCTTCTCCTTCTTCTTCTTCATTGTCTTTCTCAATGAACTCAAATGGATCACCTAATCACAACAAAAGAACACAAATTTTAGTTATCTCTTGAAATCCAATTTCAATTGATTCAAAAATGACAAAAGAACACAAGAAGAACAAAGGATTGAAGTTGCATAAGTTCCCGAGGTATAATCCCATGCAACTTATTAGACCGAATCCATAACTTCCGTAGCGAAGAACAGTTACTGAGACTCAGAGGAATGGTTCCTTCGAAGCTATTGTTGAATAAATATAGTATGTCTAATCCAGTGATGTTTCCTATAAAAAATGGTATCTCTCCAGACATACTATTTGAATGAAGATATAGTGCCCTTAATTGTAAAAGCTTACCAATAGAGGTCGGGAGTAGACCTGTTACTCGATTTTCATGTAACCCAAGTCTTTGTAGGTTTATGAGATTCCCAATGTCGTGAGGAATGCTTCCAGAGATGAAATTTCCTCCAAGCGAATATTAAATGAGAGTTAAATGAGGAATGATTCATGTATTTAGGCGAATAAGATTACCAAAAATTTAACTCTCATTTATACTCAAAAACGTCCCAAAAGAAAATGACACAATACATATATTGAAATCTCTACTATGAATAGTGGGTCTCACTAAGCAATCGTAGCGGATACCAACCACAAATCAGACCAGCTTATTCTACTTATAAAAACTTTATTTTATAATTATACACATTACTAACGATATAAAAAAATTACAAAAAACCTACAAGTTAAAAAATACATCTACAAAAAAAAACACATACACTAAACTTACTTATTGATACCTATTATAAAATATATATCATTACTATAAAATAAAATAAAACACGGTATATATATCATTACCACATAAGATTTCAAACAACCAATAGTATCACTCCACATCACCAAAGTAAGATTTTATAAAAGTTTATAAATTCTAAAGTAGTGCTTTTAATATTGTTTCTTCTCTACGACAAAGCTATATAAAGCTTATACAATAACCATAATTGGCTAAGACAGGATTGGGCCATAAACACATCCAAGCCCAACAATATAAACGAGTGAGCCCATAGACATTAGGAGCTTATCATACACCTTTATAAAAATGAAACTAATCTGTACAAATATTTCTAGTCGATTCGTATTCTCATTATACACTTTGATTCTGATTTTAAGGGATTTAACCACTGCCTCTCAAAGTGGATCTGCGTATGATAATATCTTAGCTATTGATGAGTTGTTGAATGCATTGTTTCAGGAGCCAGGGTCCCTTGTTATATGGCTGCTAAGTTTCAGTGAGCCGCACGTGGAAGGGCATTCACAATCAACATAAGCTCAAAGTTTTCCATCTCTTTAAGCCCATCGCGATATCACAAACTTCAGGGAGGCCAAACTTGACCACCAAGCAAGTAATAAAGAAAAGCGTGCACAGCTTCATTCATTAGGACAGGGCAAGGAGGCCTATAGGAACCACACTTGTAATATTGAGGTTAGAGGGTTTTAAGTAACTCTTTCTTTGCCAATCTTATAATAATAATAGCAAGCATGGTTCATCAAATTTAGAAACTTAGCTGTTGAAAATGAAGTCCTCGCAAGGGTACAATAATACACACAAAAGATAAGTCTTTATTTCCTTCATATTCTCAATAACTCATGCGGATCTTCAAGACAGAGACTTGGCCATTTGTCTGAGAAGAAACTTCTGAATTTTTCCTGTAGAAGTCTTGGGAAGCTCCTCCTGAAAAATCACTGTCCTTGGAACCATATACTTGGGTAACTTCGTCTTACAAAACTCCCTTATTTCCCTCTCAGTCACCGATCCATCACCGTTATTATCATACTTCAAGCTCACAAAAGCACACGGAGTCTCTCCCCACATCTTATCTGGTTTAGCCACCACCGCAGCTTCCTTCACCACCGGATTTGTGTACAGAACTGTCTCAACCTCGGCGCTGCTTATGTTCTCTCCTCCGCATATGATCACATCCTTTGACCGGTCTTTAACCTCCAAGTAACCGTCTTTGTGTATAACCCCAACGTCTCCGGTGTAGAACCACCCGTCCTCTCTCATACACGCCGTGGTTCCTTCCGGGTCTTTGTAATAACCCAACATGACCGAGCTGCCTTTGAGAACGATCTCTCCTACTGAAACTCCGTCGTGTTTCACGCTCTTTCCTGTCAACCGATTCCTAACATCGACTTCCGCAAATCCAATTGTTCTTACTCCTTGTCTTGATTTCAGTCCAGCTCTCTCCAATGGATCGAGATCATTCCACTCAGGCTTCCAAGCACATGACACAACCGGGCCTCCGGTTTCTGTTAAACCGTACCCATGACCGACATTGAAACCGAGGGACTCTGCTCGGGAGATGATGGCTGCCGGAGGTGGAGCTCCGGCCGTCATAACCTGATTTCAGAATTTGAATTTCATAATTCCGGAACAGAGAAAAGTTGATCCGAAAGTGTTCCATCACTCAAAATCTCAAATGATAATGAGATGATAACTTGAAGAAGCCAAAGTCGATAGCCAAAATGAACCACAATAAATCAAAACCGTCAATAAACTAGGTTATATTTTAGTACCTGAACCTGGTTCTTTAGCGGTTTAGGAGACGGGTAGTTGGTTAGCATGTTGAGAACCATCGGTGCTGCACACATGTGAGTGACTTGGTGCTTATCGATCAAGTCGTATATAGTCGGCGCGTCGACTCTACCCGTGCAGACGTTGGTGGCTCCAACCGCCGCGGTTCCCCACGTGTAACCCCAACCGTTGGCGTGAAACATCGGTAGAGTCCACAAGTAAACCGGCCGGTTCGGCAAAGACCAGTCAAGCAATGAGCTAACGGTTAGCATGAAAATTGCTCTGTGGCTAAGCACTACTCCTTTAGGAGACGACGTCGTTCCAGAAGTGTAGTTAAGAACCATTGGCTGCCACTCCGTTTGAGGACGGATCCACTTGAATCTCGAATCTCCTCTCTCCATGATCCCTTCGTAAGTGTCAAGAAAATCCGAGGCGGACGAAGAATCATCCTCGTTGTCGTTGAGGAGGACAAGGTGAGGTTTCTCGTGTTGTCCCAAGAACGAGACTGCTTCGAGGACTAAAGAGATTGAATTTTGGTCGACGAAAACGAGCTTGGATTCGCTGTGACGCAGGATGACAGAGAGTGCGTGTGCGTCTAAACGCGGGTTGATGTTGTTTAAGATGGCTCCGGACATTGGGACGGCGAACTGAAGCTCGTAGACGGACGGGACGTTGGGGCCCACGACGGAGACGACTTGGCCTCGGTTAATCCCGAGAGAGGAGGAAGTGAGTGCCGAGGCGATTCGGAGACAGCGGTTGTGGGTTTCGGACCAAGTGTGAACGGTGTTTGTGGAGTGGAGGACGGACGGACAATCACCGTAGACGGCAGCGGCTCGGTCTAAGAAGCCGAGGACGGTAAGAGGTGTTGAGTTCGAAGGGTGTGGAAGTAAGAGTTCCATTGTTTGATTGTTGCTTATGTCTTGTTTTGGTATAAGGTTTGTGAGAAGACTCGATAGGGGTTTGTATTTATAAAATCTTGAAGGGAGGTTTCGACTTTGTACAAGTGTTGGAGTTTATGTCTTTTTTTTTTCTTTTTGTAACTATAATTGATTACGTATGGCCCACGAAATCAACTTGATGAATTGAAGTAAACATATCTTCTTTAGTTTCTTAACTTATCAAAATACTAAATTTGTTTAATAAAGAAAGATATCTCTATTTTTGTTTTGGAAATAAATTCGCGAGTTTATAAGAAAATCGGAGGTGGGTATCGAATAAAGACAGCGTTTACCAACTTACAATTGTTTGACACAACACGCTCTATTTAAAGCTTCCAGGATTGTGGCGACAAGTTATAAGATTCAAGTACAGTCGAAGAAGTAGTTAGCTAAAAAATGATGCCTCTTTCCAAATACATATAGTCATAGATAGTAGAATAAGTATTTGTAATTTATATACCGTTAAGACGATAATGAATTATGCACGCATGATGCATAGATACTTTAAATATAACTAGTAATTAAATTAGTTTGGGTTAATCAAATTAGAATATTCTAGCGTAATACTAGTAGTATTTTTACATTTGGTACTTAATTAGAGGAGCATCTTAAAACTCTTTGAAAGCCTTATATATATATAGTAGCCATGTTCGTTTAGCTGACCGCTGACGTTAGCATTGATTTCTACTGTCAACGTCCACATGATGTTAGTTTTGCTTACGTTTATGAGTACTCGATAGTGAGGATTGGTCGCTACCGTTGAGCGACTTGTACTTTGTTAACATTTATATATATAGTTTCAATGTTGTGTGTTGAATTTTCTTTCTTTTTATTCTCTTCAGTAAACCAAGTATATACTTTAACACAAAACAAAAAAAGAGGGTATATATATGACTACCCCAGACAATGTATCTAAAATCAAACTTCTGAACCACTGTAAATGTTACAACCATTATTATAGTCTGGATAACCCACTGCAGTCTTGTACATAATTTAATACCTGACCGTGCGATCTATCTAACCACATCTAAAATTCAATTTTTCCTTTATATCAACCATATTTATTTTGGTAATTTTATGATCATGCGCTAACTATGAACTCTAAAAATGCAAGATGGATAACACATCAAACCCTGACAAATATTATAGAATAGATATATTATTGAGTTGTGTTTAATATGAGAGAATAAGATACATATATATTGTGATAACATTAACACTCTTTGATTGTAAACTTTCTCAAACACATAAAGTAAATAGGCTAAAAATATATAGAAATATAGATAATTTTTCTTTCGGACTTCATGGGCTTCACTTCGTAGTCGGATTTTGATGGTCCATAATACTTGATCCGCAAGATACACATATTTCCCCCCCCCCCATTATGTCCAATACTCCCCCGCACGATAAAGGTGGTCACAAAACGCAAAATCTGCAATCACAAAGTCACTACAAGAAAACATGTCATTTGCATCGGCAACATTTGTTGCTAAATCGTCGCAATAGCTATCTTGCCACGAATTTGCGTCGAACACCATTTCGACGCAAACCTCTGGACGCAAACCACAAATCGACGCAAATTCGACGCAAATATTGTGTCGAAATATTTTTGTCGCAAAATCGTTGCAAACAGTTCGTCGCTATTTCGTCGCAAATTTGCATCGAGTTTGCATCGAATTATTTGTTGCAAATATTGTGTCGAAATATACTTGTCGCAAATTCGTCGCAATTATTTCGTCGCGATTTCGTCGCAAAATTGCATCGAATTTGCATCGAATTGTTTGTTGCAATTGTTGCGACGTTTTAGCGAGGAAACAGTTGCGACGATTTATTTTCTCTCTAACACGTTGCAATAATTGCAACAAATAATTCGATGCAAAATCGTTGCAAATTTGCATCGGATTTGCGACTAATAGGATAAATATATTTCCGGCAAAACGGTCGCTAATTAATTAAAAATTAAAATAAAAATTGAATTTAAAATAATTTTTGAAAAAACAAAAAGAAAATTTAAATTGAAATTGAAATTTGAATGTTTTTACAAAAATATAAATAAAACAAAATAAAACTATTCCGCGTTCAGATCTACATCTCCAAATACATCGAATTCCGGTTCTTGGTGACCAGTCGCCTGAGGTGCAGTCGTCTGAGGTGCAGTGGTCGGAGTTGCAGTGGTCGGAGGTGCAGTCGTCCCTGGTATCCTAGACATTGCCTGAGCTACAGCAGGGTTACCCTCCGCAATAACCTCAAACAGTGTCCTAAAAACGTCGAGCTGTTCCTTCATGGATGACATCTCCCCGCGCAAATTGATGTTCTCTGCTTCAGACCGACTCAGTTGCGTCCGCAACGGATCCTGTCGCGGAGTCGATGAACAAGCAGCGGGAACATCTCTAATAGATCCGACTCCAATCACTCGCCCTTTTTTCTTTGGAGCGACCTGAAATTAAAAGAACAAAATGTTACATATTTAATATAAATTGCATGTAAAATATTAAATATAAATAAAAATTAGTTTATATAAATACCTCCTCGTATATCTGGTCGAGCTCGGTGACAGACAATCCTCCCGACTGTACGGAACTACCACATCCTTCAGATCGCTGAGTCTGATGCTCAGCGATCTTCATGGTCACGTCGGTGTATATTCTCTCTGACTGCACGTCGACGAAAGAACCGTCTTTCTTCTTGTGTGTCTTCTCGAAGACCGCGGTGAGAGGCGGAAGTACTCCGTCTTCCGCCTGAAAAAAAAAACATTAAAATATATATTAATTTAAAAAAGATATAAATATTAATTAAAAAATATATATATAATTTTATATTTATATTACCATATCTAAACGGCGTCTGGCGAACGATGTCTGACCGGATACGTGCTTTGTTGGAGGGTTACCCTCGGGGTCTTTCGTGTTCCGAGAAGTCGAACACTTCGCAGACACATCCTCGGTGTGAGGATCCAACCAATATCGGACCAAGCCGTTCCAAACAGCTAGGTCTATGTGCGAGGGTTTGGCGTCGTTGCCTCTCTTCCTCCATGCCGCCTTCCAGTTCGTCATCGTCCCGGCAAGGCGTTTTTTCGCCTTCGCCTCGAACATGTTCCTCACATTATCCGTATGTTCCGGGTCCCAATGCCACTTTTGCTAAAAAATAAGAAAAAAAAAATTAGTATTTTTAGTATACAAATTAAAAAAATAATATAATTAATTAGTATAATGTGAGAAACTCGAAAAAAAATTTGTAGTTCTTACCGCAAATGACTCGAACCAGGTATCTTGGATATGCTGAGGTGTTTGGCTCCAATTTGGATGTGGCTCGGAGAAGTATCCTTTAATCGTATCTGCGACACTCCGACCGACCTTGTTGTCACGTTCGAACCTGAAATAAAACAATTATATATTAGAAAAATCAGAATTAATAATCATAAATAATTGAAATTATGTAATATATAAATATATATTAATTACCAATATGTGCCGGGGAGTAAATGAGGATGTAATATATCATGACAGAGACCTCGGTCTGGCTGGGACATGATAGCTCTAACCCGCTCGATGGACGCCGCCCGACCAGTGAGTGGAGCAGCATGTGGTGCGGGTGGTGCAGGTGGTGCGGGTGGTGCGGGTGGTGCAGGTGGTGCGGGTGGTGCGGGTGGCGGTGCGGGTGGACTCGGGTCTCGACCAGCTACCGAGGCCGATGATTGTGCGGTCGGTAAAAGAGGAGTAGTGGAAGGTCCACTCTGTCCAGTCTCACTAAGAAACTGGACATAATGAGCTCGACGAGAACCTGCCATCTAAAAAATAAAATTAAATCTATTAACTAACAATTATACCATTGTTACATATTTTTTTAATATAATTCCAAACCTATCTAATATTCCAAACCTATCTAATATTCTAAATTATTCCATTCCTAACAAATAATCTTAATCCAATCTAATTATAAATAATAAGCATTAATTAAAAAAAAAAATTACCTTTTTTGGTTTAGAGAGAGAAAGCCGAGAGAGAGAGCGAGAGAGAGCGAGAGAGAGAAGAGGATTGAGCGAGTTGGGGAGAAAGCTTGCACGGGTATATATAGGGATTTATATTCGTCGCAAATTCGACCCAATTCCGTCGCAATGCGTTGACCATGAAAGAGCCAATCAAATTCGATATTTTTGCGACGAATTTGCGACGAATCGTCGCAAATTCGTCGCAAATAAATATCGAATTTTAAGGTTGCCGCTAAAAACAAAAGGAAATTTATTTAAAATTGCGACGCATTTGCGACGAATCGTCGCAAATTCGTCGCAAATATTTTGAATTTTTGACAGGAGGGAGTCTGAAAATATTTGAATTTTGGGACGAACTTGCGACGAATCGTCGCAAATTCGTCCCAAAATTCAAATATTTTCAGACTCCCTTTGCACTAATTTGAGGTTGGCGTCTGGAATAAAATGTTTGCGACGAAATTGGGACGAATTGAATAAAAGCGATGCAAATCGGTTGCAAATCGATTGCAAAAATGTGAAATTGTAAAAATGGTTTTAGCTTTGCTTAACACACAAGTAGATGCTTATAACTTGCTATTAATCATAAAAGGCACACAACTAAATGATTGTATGAGTTTTCCAAAAAACTAAAATTTCAAGAATATGGTTTTTAGAGTATAAGTACATGTTAGAAGGTGAGAGATGTTGTAAATGTAAATGATACGTGTAATATATTTGCATTTTTAAAAACGTATGTTTAACTCATTTCCTACATGTATATATGATGTATTATCATGTTTAAGGTAAAAGTAATGAACTTTATATTGTTTTGCATGTTCAAAATTGATATTTAAAAACCCTTTTGTCACCAATTTGCGTCGAATTAGCAACGAAACTATATATTTCGTCGCAAATTCGTTGCTAATTATAACATCACTATTCATTTGAGGTTTCGTGATATTGCGACGAAGTTGGGACGAATTTGCGACGAATTGGTCGCAAACTCGTTGCTAAATCACATTTCGATGCAAATTCGTTGCAAATATTACATCTCTTTTATAACCTCAAATGAATAGTAACATTTCGTCCCAAATTCATCCCAAACCACAAATTCGTCCCAAATTTCTCCCAAAACACAAGTTTTGTTTCATTTTCGGATACATTTCGTCATTTATTAAAAACAAACTAACAAAAACACGTCAAACTTAAGATTGATCACTATCATATTCACTTTCAGATACATTCGAATCTTGTTCACTACTATCCTCATCATTAAACTCATCAGCTCCATCGACATTGTCTTCTGTGTCATCATTAAGATCTTCTATTCCACGGTTGTGCGGATCAATCAATAAAATGTCATTAACCTCTTGATCTGGTGTTGGCAAATCTACGTCCGAATCTTGTTGTTGCATTGGTACTTCGTCCGCGCTTCCATCTATACGACCTCTCGGAGCAATCTTTATGACCGATAACCAAGATATACCTGTTGCCCTGCGACGAGGATATCTAATGAAACTGACTTGTTCCGCTTGTGATCCAAGGATGAAAGGTTCAAATTTGTTGTAACTCCTTGATTCGTTTACATCTACGCCAAATTTGGTCACACGAACTCCGCGCCCAATCACAGGATCAAACCAATTGCACTTGAACATTGTGCATTTCAAGTTCACCGTCCCAGGGTACTCCATTTCAATGATGTCGGTTAATACGCCATAAAAGTCTGACTCCCCTTTAACACATATCCCATAGTTGGCGGTCGATCTATGTTTACCGTGGTCGAATGTGTGAAATGTATATCCTCGAGTAAAATACATAGGCGCAGTTGTAATCTTCCCGAGAGGACCTTGAATCAACTCACGAAACCATACTGGATATTCCTCGTCACCATATGCAACCTGGTAAATTACATGAATTTAATTTGGAATATTAATCGATATTAATCGATATCGATCAATTAGTACCATCCAATGTATATACATATACATACTTGCATCTTTAACCAGTTTGCGAAGTCTCGATCTTTAAGCTTCTCAAATTGTTCGCGCGTAACATCAGGGAAAGCTTCATATACCTGACTGTCAAATAAGCTGCAAGTCGACTATCATTAAAGAATTATGTATATCATCATATATATATGTACAAAACTTTTAATATTGATTAATTAGGTACCTCTCATATGGACGCACGTAATCGCAATTTCGGAGGATGTATGTGTGAGCGCTATTCTTTTCTTTGTCACTTGGCCACCAAACTTCCTTCAATTTCCCGGCTAAGCGACCGATGGGGGAGAAGATATCTGGGACACCTTCTACTGAATACGTTGGTGCTACTCCACCATCATCATACCGTCGCGGGGCCCTTTTACGTGTGCGGACGTTAGAAGGAAAGTAGTATGATGAAAAGTGAGAAGTTTCTTCAGTTAAACTTCCCGCAACAATTGAGCCTTCGACCCGTGCAAGGTTTTTTGCTTTGCCCTTCAAATGTTTCATGAAACGCTCGAAAGGGTACATCCACCGAAACTGCACAGGGCCACCAAGTGCTGCTTCATGAGGAAGATGTATAGGGAGATGTTCCATAACGTCAAAAAATGACGGAGGAAATATCTTCTCCAAGTTGCACAACAATAACGCAATATTTTCGTCTAGTTGTTGAATTTTTTCTTCTGTCAGAGTTCGGGTACTAAGATCCCGAAAAAATACTCCAACGCCTGTCAATCATTAATTAAACTTTGTTAATTTCAATTGGTAATTAAATATAAACTTATATATTAATTCAAATAAACGTTTTGTACGTACCTGCAATTGCTTCATGTACATTTGTTGGTAGAAGCTCGCCAAACACGAAAGGGAGTAATCGTTGCATAAAAACATGACAATCGTGGCTCTTCATCCCTGAAAACTTTTGCCCTTGTTCTACACACTTTGAGAGTTTGGAAACATATCCATCGGGAAACTTAACCTCAGTTGTTGCCCAGTTGAAGAGTTTTGTCTTTCCATCGGTTGACAACCTGTAGATAGGAACTGGTGCTTTGCCATTACTAATTAGATGCAACTCACTTCGCGAACATATATCAGGCAAGTCCTGCCTAGACTTCAAATTGTCTTTACTCTTTCCATGCACGTTCAAAACTGTATGCATGATGTTATCAAAAAAGTTTTTCTCGATGTGCATAACATCAAGATTGTGTCGGAGCAAATGATCTTTCCAGTACGGAAGTTCCCAGAAAATACTCTTCTTATGCCAATTGTGCTTCTCACCATAATAGTCTGGCATATTGGCAGTAGTGTGCCAATTACCCCCACGAATTACTGTTTGCTGACCACCATAATAATCAATTTGCTCATATAAATCTTCACCAGATAGGTACACAGGTGGAGGGGTACGTACAACTTTGTTCTTCCGAAACAATCTCTTGTTTTTTCTATAAGGATGGTGGATAGACAAAAAGCGGCGGTGACAATCGAACCAGCTGGTTTTCCTTCCATGTTTTAGTTGAAACGCATCTGTCCGATGGAGGCAGTACGGACATGCTAATCTTCCATGCGTAGTCCAGCCAGATAACATTCCATAAGCCGGGAAGTCACTTATGGTCCACATAAGCACTGTCCGCATCGTAAAATTTCTTCTCCTTGAGATATCGTAAGTACGAACACCAGTATACCACAACTGTTTCAGCTCATGGATCAAGGGCTGCAGAAAAACATCTAGGGACCGCTTCGGATGCTTAGGACCAGGTACTAAAATACTCAAAAAAAGAAACTCCCTTTGCATGCACATATCAGGAGGAAGGTTGTAAGGTGTTACGATTACTGGCCACAAAGAATATTGTCTCCCAGACATACCAAATGGACTAAATCCATCTGTGCATAGACCAAGATAAACGTTCCTAATTTCTGTAGCAAAGTCTGAGTGTACCGTTTTAAAGTGCTCCCACGCCTTTGCATCAGACGGATGGGATACCTCCCCTTCTCTGCGTGAATGTTCGGCATGCCATCTCATCGATGCGGCAGTCCTTTCTGATTGATACAATCGTTTCAACCTATCGGTTATAGGAAGGTACCACATCCGTTGGTACGGGATCCTATTTCTCCCATTACCTTGCGGCTTATATCTTGCCTTCTGACAGAACCGACATTCCTGCAGCTTATCATCATCTTTCCAGAAGATCATACAATTATCAATGCATACATCGATCATCTCAGAAGGTAAACCTAGACTAAATACCAACTTTTGTATGTCGTAGTATGACTCAGCAGCATGATTATCCTCAGGCAAGTACTCTTTTATTAAATCAGCCCAATCGTCCATGCAGATCTCAGTTAAGTTATGATCAGTTTTAATGTTCATCATTCTAGATGCCAAAGATAATTTAGACTGGCCTTCTCTACATCCATCGTAGATTGGCTGGTTTGCAGCAGCTAACATATCATAAAATGCTTTTGCATCTACGTTAGGTTCCTCAGCAATATTACCAGTATATGTTGTTGTTGTCTCATGAAATGCATCGTTAACCATGTCATGAAACCTATCATGCTCTTCACCAACATAAGGATGATGATCATAATATTGGTGATCATTATGCATACTAGATTCACCCACAGTTTGGTTATTAGTACAATTAATACTATCCGCTGCATATGGACCATATCCCTCACCATGTTGAAACCAAACAAAATATTCCGGCGTAAATCCTCTATTAAGCAAATGCCTCCACACAATATCAACTGAAATATGTTTTGTATTCATGCACTTCCTACATGGACAGAACATCTTACCGCTTTCCACAGTCGTCCTGATGTTTGTCGCCTGATACATGAATGTTTCAAGACCATCTATGAACTCCTTTCTCACCGATCCCTCAGAATCTTTACGTCTGTACATCCATCTTCGAGTTGCATAAATATCATCAGAATCACCACCCGACATATTTGATTAAATTTTTTTTTTTTTTTTAAGGGGAAGAATGGTTTTTGGTGTGTTGAAAACGAACGAGGGTGGGTTTAATATATAGGCAATTTATGCAAGGAATTTGCGACGTATTTGGGTCGAAATAATTAGGTAGGCATAAAATTAAAAACGTGTGTTAGGGACGAATTTGCGACGAAACAAATTTGCATCGAATATGCGACGAAATAGCATCGGTATTGCGACGTAATTTTTCGTCGCAAATAATTAGGTAGTATTCGTCGCAAATTCGTTGCAAATCTTTAACTTTTTAAGTTGGATGCAACTTCGACGCAATTATTGCAACGAATTTGCGTCGAAAAGGCGATACGTAGTTAATTAGATGCTATTTCGTCGCAAACTTAGGTGGAATTTGCGACGAAATAGTTTGTCCCAAAGTTGCGACGAAGTTGGGACGAATGACGTTTTAGTTGCTATTTCGTCGCAAAGACGTGGCGTTTTTTGCGACGGAAAATTTCGACGCAAATATTCGTTGCAAAAGCTCTGTTTTCTTGTAGTGAGTGGAACACCTATGTCGTGGACATCATCGAGGACGGACAAAACAAGTCAATAGACCTCCAGATATAAACTTCAATCTTGAAAAAAAAAGATGAAATTTTAGCTCGTCTTCAGTTTCGAAACAAGGAATAATAACATCACGTGAGTGAAAATCCTACAACTCTACAAATAATCGTTCTTGTTTCGGACAGTCTATAAATCGGACTAAAAAAATGACCTAAAATATGAGCGTTCCATAGAACTCCCACGTAATAATAAAACCATAACTAAAGTCGTCCATAATAGAAGAAGCTAAAAGAAAGAAAATATGAGAAATTTTAAACTTAAAAAATTTCAGAAAATTAAAAAAACAATAACCCGTGAAAATCATAAAACCTTAAATAAAAAACGAAAAAAAAACCCCAAAGATTCTTAAAATTTTAAAACACGCACGTAAAAAAAAACTTCAACACAAAAGAATCCAATTAACTTTTAACCAAAAAAATCACGTTGCTTCGTGTCATCATCTGGATCGTACGTCATCACCTACACGGTATCCTCTTCTTTTACTCAAGTTTTTTCATGATCTCTTTGGTTAATGAGATCGTGAAAAATTCAGCGGAATTAATTCATCTTTATCCTATATAATAAATATATTATTGAATTGTGTTTAATATGAAAATAAGATACATATATATAGTGGTAACATTAACATAATGCTAACATTTTCTTAATGTAAACTTTCATAAACACATAAAGTAAATATACTAAGAATATATCGAGCTATAAAGAATTTTTTTTCGGGCTTCACGAGTTTCACTTCGTAGTCAAGCCTTGATGACCCACTTGGTCCACAAAATACACATTTTGTTTCCCAAGTTATCTTCAATAAATCCAATTTCTAGTTTAAGATAAATTTTATATAAAAAAAATTAAGAGTTAACTCCGAACTATTTTAAATCATAGTCCACCAAAAGACAAGATTATTATTATAACTAAGATATCTTAAACAAGAAAGAACATAACTAAAGTACAACTTGTACACTTTGATAACGATGCCCGTTGATACGAGTAATCATTAAATATTAAGGAAACAATTGAAAATCTGAGCTTAAAATGTAAACAATTTGATGAATTACACGTTACAAAAAGATATGTAAATCAGAATTTAAATAAATAGTAATAGTAAACAGTTCTAGAAACATATTGGAAATGCATGTTATAACTTTGAAGTTCTGTTATATTCATAAATTTATTGAATAAAAACTTTCTATCTGATACACTTCACCAAAAAAAAAGCAATTATATATCAAGAAGCTTGGTGTTATCAACATTTGTTAACCGCTAGTGATTCATGCATGTGACACTGTGAGTGTACACAAAAACTTTTATATCCAGAGAGATGAAGATTGGTATAGTGGATACACAAAAACTTTTATATCCAGAGAGATGAAGATTGGTATAGTGGATGGTGAGATGATTTAATGTGGACAAAATTAGGTAGTTTAGAAGTCAACCATATTTAATGAAACTGTGCATCACCCAACATATATGTATTCATTAATTGCACATATGCATAGTGTATTCATTAATTGCACATATGCATAGATTCAAATGCCAATGTACTTGCCAATATTGGCATCATGAAGGTTTTGCCACAATAAATGAAACTTTTAGCTTTTTTTTCTTTAATAAATACTACTTGTTTACTCATATGGTCAACTTTCAATTAAAAATTTACATATGTTATCTTCAAAAATTAAATACATATGCTTCTCAAGTTCTGTAGCACCACGGATCGATTTAAGATCCTTATCATTTCTAATTTTCATGGAAATGGGGGAATTTTACTCAACCGGGTGTACCATATATCAAACCAAGAAAAACCAAGTATTGTCTGGTTTAACTTTGATGGTTTAACAAGAAGATATAAGCCCAAAAGAAATAAAAGCTTCCAATTAGAAACACACACAATACGAAATGTTCAGTTCATGATCGATGGTATCAATAAGCATCACTGTATTATAAAGTTCGCACACAACTGAAAGAATGAGCAGATCACAAAGAAACTGTAAGGAAAAGAAAAATATATTTTTTTCTTCAAATTTTTAGCTAAGCCAATATAGGAGACGACAGAAAGCTTCTTCTCCAGAATTGTAGTAAAAAACCACTTCACTTTTGGAACCGATTTCACATGGAAGTTTTATGCATTAGATGTGAAATGCATCATCACAACAATCACACATAACAATCTTATAAGTCTTCCTTTTGATTTGTATTCATTTAAAAAAAAAAAAAAACTCAAACTATGACATATCACATATGTTAAAAAAACATCTGGATTTTTTTGGTAGAAAGACGAGATCAAATCACTTTTTTATGAAAAGTGAGAAAAAAAAAGAGAGATGAGAGGGGTAGGTAATAATAGTTTGAAGAATATGAAAGACATTTTCGTCTGTAGTGGGTATCGGGTAATTTGTATTCATTTTTAAAAAAAATATGAAAGGCATTTTAATTCAACTTTTAACCTAATGAAGGTAATTTGTGTTCATTATGGGAAGACAGTGTCTTTTTGGCATAACAGATGGCTTCTCTTGGGTCGCATTATTAATGTTACAGGACCTGTGGGTCCTCGTCTCTTTGGAATACCAATCTTTGCTACTGTCAAAAAAACTATTGGACCGAACGGATGGAGTATCAAGCGTACAAGAATACAACACCTTAAGCCGCTTATTGATCAACTTCTCGCTGGCCTTTACCAAATGATGACAACGGAGCTGACTGCTACCTTTGGCATCATCAACATGGCAACTACAAAGAGGTATTCTCGACCTACCAAACTTGGGATCAAATCCGCTCGGTTCATGTGCAGGTTCCTTGGAGAAATCTAGTGTGGTTCAACCATGGAATCCCACGTTGCGGTTTAATTACCTGGTTAGCTGTCCACAACAGACTAACCACAGGAGATAGAATGCGAATGTGGGGAGTTACTCAGGCTTGTGTGTTGTGTGGCGAACCTAACGAAACGCGGGAAACTCTCCATATTGAGTAAATCGTCACTTGAAATACTAACCGGCATAGTATTTGAAGATTCCGATCTCCCTTGAAAGCAATAAGTTGTTGTAGCGTCAGTGTCCAATCTGGGTTTTGTTGGTGGTTAAACAATTTTCCAGCCACATCACACCACACTGTAAAGGAATATGGACATGCAAAGAAAAGGTGATCCCGTGTTTTGTTAGGTTCGCCACACAACACACAAGCCTGAGTAACTCCCCACATTCGCATTCTATCTCATGTGGTTAGTCTGTTGTGGACAGCTAACCAGGTAATAAAACCGCAACGTGGGATTCCATGGTTGAACCACACTAGATTTCTCCAAGGAACCTGCACATGAACCGAGCGGATTTGATCCCAAGTTTGGTAGGTCGAGAATACCTCTTTGTAGTTGCCATGTTGATGACGCCAAAGGTAACAGTCAGCTCCGTTGTCATCATTTGGTAAAGGCTGAGCGAGAAGTTGATCAATAAGCGGCTTAAGGTGCTGTAGTCTTGTACGCCTGATACTCCATCCGTTTGGTCCAATAGCTTCTTTGACAGTAGCAGAGATTGGTATTCCAAAGAGACGAGGACCCACAGGTCCGGTAACATCAATAATGCGACCCAAGGGAAGCCATCTGTCATGCCAAAAAGACACTGTCTTCCCATCATGAACAACAGCTTGAATAAACGATGCCGCTAAGTCCCTTTGTTTTAGAAGTTTTCGCCATATCCATGAGCCCAAATTTGTGCTCGTGCTGTCCAGTAGGTCACATTCCTCATTAAGTTCTGTTTTGTTCAGGCTACCCAAAGAGATCCTGATAGAGTGAATAATCTCCAAATCAAACTCAACGAGAAAACTTTCGATACGTCACGCAACCATCTAATTCCCAAGCCTCCCTTTGCCTTTGGCTTACATAGTTCGCACCAAGAAACTTTTGCACCAGTACTTTTGTTCGGGTTACCTGACCATAGGAAAGCACAACACATCTTTTCAATTTCATCAAAGCAACTAGATGGCAAGCGAAATACGAAGCACAAAAAATTTGAGATACTAGAGATAACAGAAGCAATTAGTTGGAGATGTCCTGCATATGAGAGATGTTTACTCGTCCACGATAACAATCTAGAACGGATCCTGTCAACTAGAGGGGCATAATCATTTTTTGTCATTGACTTTGTGGTGAGCGGTAAACCCAAGTAACGAATTGGTAGGTTTTCAATCGGTATACCCAGCTCCGCAGCTGCGGCATATATACCATTTCGATCTCTACCTCCAAGCGTTGATACGGAGCCCCGATATTCTAGCAAATTCATCAAAAACTTTAAAGGTTTACCGAAGAGATCTAGCTGATCCATCCGTGAAGACAAGAATATCATCGGCAAAGCTCAAATGAGTTACTCTTACTTGGTTACACCTTGGGTGGGCTCCTATTTTTCCAATCGCTCCCTCTTTGTTTAGGAGGCGCGAAAGAATATTTTGCACCATTACAAACATGTAAGGGGATAGAGAGCATCCTTGCCTAATGTCTCTACTACTCGAGAAGTATCCCTCTAGTTCTCCATTCACCAAAACTGAGAAGGAGGCTGTTGATATGCACTGATAAATCCAGTTAGTAAACAAATCCGGAAATCCCAAGGCTCGAAATATACTCACAATGAACTTCCATTGAACCGTGTCAAACGCTTTTGAGATATCAAATTTGATAGCACTACGGGCGTAATTGATTCTTTGTGATACTCCTTCACTAGTTCAATACCCAGCAAAACGTTTTCCAATAGCAGCCGGCCTCTTATAAAAGCACTCTGGTTCGGTTCTATGAAGTGAGGAAGCGTTTGCTTTAAACGGTTTGCAAGAATCTTTGAGATGACCTTGTAGGATATGTTACAGCAAGCCAGGGGTCTATAATCTCTCATGGTAAGACATGATCCATCCAATCTTTTTGGAATAAGAGCAAGGAGCGAAGCATTAACTGACCTTGGCATGAAACCGTACTCGAAGAAGGACTGGATCGCCGCAATGAAGTCGTTTCCTACTATATCCCATGCCGCCATGAAGAATTCTTTAGTGAAACCATCAGGTCCCGAAGCTTTATTAGAAGGCATTGAAAACAGAGTTTTGCGGATCTCTTCGCCCGAAACCGGTGCAACCAGCTCATGACAAATCTCCGGAGAGCATTCAAACTGAAGTAGATCTGATAGGTACTCTTGGGATACATCTTCAAAATCAGATGGCAACTCGTTGAGAAAATATCTGAAGTACTCAGTTGCCTCATGTTTTATCTCCTTTGGCTGGGTTATTTCCTCTCCGTTATATTTTATTAATTTTCTGATGCAATTCCTTGCAACTATGTGGTAGTAGATTGTATTATGATCCCCCAAACGAAGCCATTGGATTATGGATTTTTGCTGGAAGAAATGTTCCTCAATTAGAGCTAGCTTATTCCAGCGATAAGATGCCTCGGAAACCGCCTCTAGGTGAATTGATGTTGGGTCGTCGAGTGCTCTAGTCTGAGCCTCACATAATGTGCTATAAGCTTTCGCTGGGGGAGGTTCCCAAACTTAGTTTTGTTGAGCTCTCGAAGATGAAATTTCTGGCGTTTGAGTTTTTGTTGTAATAGAGATAAAGCCACACAAGAGGAATAAATTGCTGGAGATGCATTCCATTGAAGAGTAACTATTGAAAAGAAAAGAGGGTGAGCTGCCATGAAATTGAAAAACCTAAATGGCTTACGATGATTTTCTATGTCTCTTGAGAGATGGACTACACATCTCGAGTGATCCGAAATTCCGCCGGCTTCAAAGAAATCATGTGATTGTGGAAATGTTGATAACCATTCAGAGTTGATGAGGGTTCTGTCTAGCTTTTTAGCAATTGGGTTATCTTCCTGATTATTAAGCCATGTGAAAGTAGATCCCGCTGCTGGGATATCTGATACATCATAGAAAGAAACCACATTATGAAATTCCTGCATCCCTGTCGAGTTTGGGATGAAATCGAAATAGCGAGAATGTTTTGTAATGGATAGAATCTCATTACAATCTCCAAGAATGATCCACGGCATAAGGACATGCACCAAAGAAGATATGATGTTGCATAAACTAATCCACAAAGCTCTTATGTCCGCTACAAAGTTTGAAGCGTAAACAAATGTAGAAAGAAATTTGTTTCCAGAACTGAGGATGGAGACGGAGCACGTGATGTGATGGGTGCTTTTGAATATATGTATGATCTCTACCGCTTCAGACCAGCCAATCCATATTCTCCTCAATCAATGACAATCATAATTAGTGATTGTTAACCACCCCGGAATCGTGTATTCCATAATTGCTTTGGATTGATTTTCTTGAACTCTAGTCTCCAGAAAACAGCAAAAACTTGGTTTTGCAGCTTGAATCCAACGTCTAACCACATCGTGTTTGCGAGGCATATTGAACCCCCACGTGTTCCATGCAAAAAATGTTGTCATAGCTTTCCTTGAGGAAGCTCTTTTTGCATTTTCTACTTCGAGAGCCTTTCGAATAGCAGGAGGTTTCAGGTTACCTTTCAACTGACTTCTAGTATTGACATTGCCAAGAACAATTAATTTTTTTTATTTCCCTTAGTGCTATCAGCTTCCTCTGAATCAATAATCAATTTAACATCACCATCCTTTTCCTCAAATTTCTTTTATTCCGTATCACATTTCTCTTTGTTTCACTATTACCCTCACCCTTATTATCCACCCGCTCAAACTCACCTTCCTCAAGGTCTACTAGCAAATTGAAACCTCCTTCAACAACGTTGATGAAGTCTTTATGGGTGGTAGTTGTTGAACTTCTTTTCGGGGAAGCAGAGCTTCCTTGCTTACGGGATACCGGGATCCATTCTGATTTTGAGGTGCTGCCTTTCTCGGTGATCTTGTTTTGCGTCTTGTCCTCAATCTCACTAATAGTTTGTCCCACATTTACTTGCTTAGACGATTAAGAACAGAATCTCGTTTTTATTAAATCGAACTCGTCGGAGTTTACAAAAATATTCTTAAGTCGATAGTGAGGTCGAGATCGGATTTCGAGATCTCACTTTCTCTCTCTAAAAATGTATTCCTCTTTTTTTCCCCTCTAAATGTAATCGGGACTTCCTTATTTATAAGCCTCATCGGCGGCTTCGACAAGTTCCCCGAATCTGGGAAAAGCTCCGCGAATCCCGGATTAGAAAACTAATTAATTCGGATCGGGGCGTGATTCGCCGATCTAGATTCAAGTTCGGCATTCATTCGGATTCTTACCGAACTTATCGGTTAATAATCTCTCGTTGACCATTCTTTCAAGTTCGGAGGTCGGCGACCGTTTCGTGGTCTTTCCTTCCAAGTTCGAACCATCGTCAACCGGGATCAATTGGGCCGGTCTCGGTTCAAACCGGGCTAAACCGGGGAGTGCTAAACTCACCACCAACAATTAGTCCCCCCCTAGTTCGGCGAAGTTACTGAAGAAATTTTAGTCAGGTTGGAATTGAGATCGGTTCTTTTCTTGATCCGAATTTCAACGGTTTCTTCATCGAAGATCTTTTGAGTTCGGCAAATCTCAAAAAGACGTGTTGGCCCGGTTTCCATAACCGTTGCAAAAATCAAGGGATCGCGACGATTCAGCTCCTTTAACCGTCGCGGAAATCAAGGAGTCGCCATAATTGCTTTTCTCTCTATAAATACCCTCGAGCCCTTCTGATCCTTCACATCATTATCTCGCTTATAAAAGGTACGCCACTTTCTCTCTCTAGCGCCCTCCCTTCTCTCTAGTGTTTTTTTGCATTTAAACTTTTCCGATCTATCTCCGCCGTGATTCCTCCGATCTGCTTCGAAGATCTTCAAACTTTCCGATCTATCTTCAAGCTGTTCTTCACCAAATTGCTTCAGTTTTATTTCACTGGATCGAGATGAGTTCCGGTTCTTCTTCGGCCTCTGTTAATGACCGAACTCCTTCTCCGCAAAATCCGAACATCGATCTTATGTTGTTCGTCTCTTCGTCTGATCCGGCTGATTCATCCGACGACGGTCTGAGTGGCGTTCGACAAGAGTTGGTCAGGCGGATCTCGCGCCATGCTTCTGCCGTTCCTAGTTGTTCCCGAGCTGCTATCCAAGTTCCGCGCCTTATGGACAGAGATAGTCGTGAAACGGATGCTCGAGTTTGGGTCGTAGATGAGCATGTTGCCGAAGGTGATCAAGTTCGACCTGAGCTGACTCCCGACCTCGGTAGTAGACAACTTATCGAGGTGAGCGAGCAAGTTCGGCTTGACGGGAGGTTGGCTATCGAGCTGGCCGCGGCTGAAGAAGAAAGAGTCCCTCCGGAAGAGAATGTTGTTCCGTTAGCAGTTCGCAAAGTTATAAAGCCGCCCACTGTCAGGCCGGCCCGATCAACCAGTTTTACCGTTCGATAAACTATGGAGCGATGCGGAGCTCCTGACGATATTGTCTTTCGTATCCCGAATGAGGATCAGAGACCTTGGGACGCTCCTGAGGGTTACGTCTGCGTATATGAAGATTATTTCAGAAGTTGCGGACTCACATTTCCTCTACCCGAGCTGCTTTACTTGTACTGCGCACGCCGTGGCGTAGTGATTTCCCAACTTCAACATGCCACGATTATCAATATCGTCGGGCTTCTAGTCCTTGGGGAAGATTGCGACATCCCGATTGACGTCCGGGTGTTTGAAAGGCTCTTCCGCGTGAATATCGCCAAACAGAAGCCTTGGTACTTGTCGGCTAACGCGAAACCGAAATATGACCTTGTCACGGGAAGCAAACCGAGCAAGGTCAACAGCTGGAATACTTGTTACTTTTATCTCCAGATTGACGACCTTTCAGTAGAACGGCCCGATGGTAATTACCGGACTCGATGGAGGATCCCCATCGGTAGATATCGGTCTTTGCGTAGCATTTTTTTTTTAATTTATCTTGTCTAACTGTTTTCAATTTGTTCTTTTCAGTCCGTCATACCCCGAGCATCCTTACAACGATCCAAGGTTTTTCGTCCGAGCACGAGAACAGGTTGAGTGCGGCTGGGAAGATTCGTTGGCCGGAAGCGTATTAGGAGAAACTCGATTTGAAGGCTAAACGAGTTCTTAGAGGTACGTCTCTGGCAATTATTTTCATTTTGTTCGACATCGGAATTTCTCTAATCCCGAACTGCTTATGCTACAGCCAATCCACTTGGGAGGAAAAGGACGAGGAAGATGAAGATCGATGACATTCCTGACATCGATTATGATCTGGAGGATGACAAGGACCTTGCCGAGGTCTCTCCCAACCAACTGATCGAGCAGGTCGTCGCTGAGAAGCGGGCTGCCGAAGAGGAAACGGTGGAGAGAGAACAACCGTTTGTTGAAGGGGAGCAGGTTCCTCTCGAAGGGGATGCGAATCCTGAAACCGATCTGGAGGCCGAAAGGCGGAAGAATAAGAAGAGGAAGAGTTCGTCAAAAAGGTTGGCGAGACGGGCGGCGAAAGGACCGAGCTCCCCCCCAGGTAGGCGATAATTTAATGGCGGTGCGTACCGAGGTTGATGGGGAAAGTCACTCAGACCGGTATGCCGTCTCGAAAAAACAACGAATTGCCGGACCATCGGCCCATTCCGTCAAGTTCGATTATGGCAAGGACGAGCCCGTTATTAATGATGCGGGAGCGTGCGCCGATTTGTATCGTCAACTGACTTTCAGCATCCAAGAGCTACCTCCAACCGAAGACCTCTTCCAGGCTGATGCTTACAAGAAGCTAGCTCGTACTACTACCGACGTAAGTGAATTCCCGACTGCCTTGTTCTATTCTAATTCTAATTCGAGGTTCGGCGTATGATAATCTTCTTTTATCTCCTTTGCAGATGGTGGCTCAGACAAACGAGCTCGTTGGAACTTACGACCGCGAGCTCGGTATTGCGCGTCGTGAGGCTATCGAGGTTGGAGATGTTGCCAAGGAACTGCAGAAGGAGCTGCTTGCGGAGCAGGCGAGATCGCAAGCCGGCGACGTGGCCTTTGCCGAACTTAAAATGAAGCTGCTCGTCGCGAGAAAGGCGTATACCGAGCTTAAGGCAGACAGGGACGCGGTCGTCCAAGAGCTGAAGGACGAGGTGATTCGTCTGAGGGGGACCCGCACAAGGGAGATTGAGAAGAGAAATGAGGTGACGGAGAAGTGTCAAGCTCGCCTCCAAAAGGTGAAGGAGCATCTTGCTGCTATTGATCGGCGGAAGACACCGTTCCTCGGCATCAACCAGCTTCATGGAGTTCTCAGTTTTTGTGATGTCCTTGAAAAGAAATACGGCATTGCTGTTCCGCCGGCCCGCATTGAAAAGTTGAAGATGCTCAAGGCTGAGAAGTCGGCGGAGTACGAATCTATTGCCTGTAACGAGCTTACCGCGGAAGATCTCGCGTTATCACCGCTCATCGAGCCCATTCATCCGGAGATCTCCCAGACGATTGGGGCAGAAGTCCCTCCGGGTCTGGATACGTTTGGTTCGAATCAGCCTACGATATCAGGCGACCGAGCAAGAGAAATGAGAGATCAAGATGTCTGATTTTTTAATACTTGCTTCTTTTAGTTCGGTAAACTCTTTTTATGCCCGGAGGCTTTCTTGTAAACTCCTTTTTTTGTAAACTCTTTTTGCCCATGAGGGTTTTAACGAATTCGGTATTACTCCTTCCGTTTTGTTTCAGTTTTTGATTTCGATCTCGGCTTTATATTGTTCGTATCTGTATATCGAGTTCGACTTTTGTGAGGTCGTAAAATGATACGATCCTCTCGGGTTCATCGTACACCAAAATGGGGCCGTAAATAGATACGGTCTTAGCCGGGGTATAGAGGATGAACTCGATTCTACGATCAATTCGAGATCGGCGATCATTCGTAGATCGGCTTACTAGTTTACGATTGTTGAGAAATCGGCTTATCGATTTTGCGATTGTTGAGAAATTGGCTTATCAAGTTTGCGATTGTTGAGAAATCGGCTTAATTTTGCGAGAGAAAACGTTCGGCTTTACCTTGGAGCTTAGCATAAGAGTGCATTTGTTGCTCGTCTACTCCAGGTATTCTCAGATCGAATCGGAGTGTGCGAGAATGACTCGGCTTATTTAGCTCGGATGATCTGAGAGCAGATATAGTGCGGAACTGGTCTCGGCTTAACATGGAAAGTGTGTTATCCATAGCACCATGAGGATGCATGCGAGACAAAGCTCGGCTTATTCATTTATACCGATCGCCTGGCCAGGGCGTCGATGTGGAAAACCGCGATTGTTTAAGTGCAAACTTGGGAGTTTGGTTTTTTTTTTTTTTTTTGAAGGCACGAACTGTATAAGTTCGGTTTTTCGAAGATGCGAACTGTATAAGTTTGGTTTTTGTTAATACGGAATAAAATTTTTATTACAGTCACATCTGTACCCGTGGTGGGTTGCTTACGTACCCCGTGAGAGAGAGATCAAGCCAATCGTAGTTCATCTTACACCTTTTTTTTTTTTTTTGGCACGATGCCGAACTTAGTAATAATAACGCTTGAGATTTATTGAGTTCCATGATCTCGAGATCGGGGTTCCGTCCATCTTCATAAGTTCTTAGACGCCGGGTTTGACGACCCGCATTATCTGATATAGTCCTTCCCAATGAGTGCCGAGCTTGCCAGCGTTTTTCTCTTCGGTCCCTTGAAATTTTTTTCGTAGAACAAGGTCACTGTCTTCAAAATGTCGACCTCGTACTTTCTTGTTGTAATCGAGTGCCGCTAAGTTTTGGTAGTTCTGTATTCGGAGTAACGCTTGTCCTCGCAGATTGTCGAGCATCATTTTATCATTGAGGCCGGGATTTTGTGTTAGCATTGTTCTGCGTATGCTCGGGATGTAGATCTCGGCCGGACATAAAGCCTCCGTGCCATATGCTAAAAAAAATGGAGACTGTCCGGTAGATCGGCGAGGTGTAGTTCGATGAGACCAAAGGACTCCGTCTAGCTCGTCGGACCATCGTCCCTTCTTCGCATCCAATCTCTTCTTGAGTCCGTCGATCACGGTTTTATTAGTTGCTTCTGCATGACCGTTGCCTTGTGGGTATCTCGTTGTTGAGAAACTCAGTCGGATTTTCCACTTTGCACAAAAGTCGCCGAACGACGTCGAAATGAACTGTGGCCCATTATCGGTGATGATCTCATATGGCACTCCGTGTCGGCATATGATGTATTTCCTGACGAAATTCTGAACATTGAGAGCTTGTATCTCGACGTACGATTCGGCCTCAACCCATTTGGTGAAGTAATCGGTCATAACAAGGATGAACTGCTTATGTGTCGTTGAACGCCGTAGTGGACCGATGATGTCCATTGCCCATCGCATAAAAGGGTAAGGTGCAGTTGACGTTGCTAATAGTTCGGTTGGTAGATTGATCATCGGACCGTGTCGTTGGCATTTGTCGCATTTTGTGACGAACTTCTCACAGTCTTTCAACATGGTCGGCCAATAGTAACTGGCATTTTTTATTTTCAGAGCAAGGGAGTGCCCTCTGGAATGATTTCCTCATGTTCCTTCGTGCACCTTTCTAATGACGTTGTCAGTGTTGTTACTCGGTACGCATATCAGCAGGACTCCCGCCGCGCTCCATCGAAATAATTCCCCATCGAGGACGACGTACGAGGCTGCTCTCATCTTAAGTCGCCGAGCTGCCCATTTGTCCGTTGGGACCTGTCCGTCGCAGATGTACATTTTGAGTTCGGTGGTCCAATCCTCGTCTTGGGTTTTGCAATTGGTTGTTCGTCGTAATTACTGCCGCGCGTTGTTACTAGACATGCTTCTGGTTTCTCGATACTCGGTTTTGGAATGTTTTCGACCGGGATTGTTCGCTACAAATGAGGGTACGAGCTCGATGCAAGCGCGGCGAGTGCTTCGGCAGATGCGTTCTCCCCTCGTGGAATTTTGGTAAGGTCGAAGGACTTGAAATCGGTGGCGAGCTCCTTTACGAGTTTGAGGTATGAATCCATTCGCTCGTTCTTCGCGTCGTACTCTCCACTAAATTGGCTTGCGACGAGCTGAGAGTCGCAATAAGCATGTACCCGAGTCGCTCCGATGGCCTTAGCCAGTCGTAGTCCGGCGATTAGTGCCTCGTACTCGGCTTCGTTGTTCGATGCATTGAATTCCTACTCCCGACCCGCGATGGGAGGATGACCCATCGACGTGTAGGATCCATTGCTCGGTGGTCGAGATGTCGAAATTGATAAACTCTTGCGGCAGTTCGATGAGGAAATCGGCGAGTACTTGGGATTTGATAGTCGTCCGACTTTTGTAATCGATATCGTACTCGCTTAGTTCGATTGCCCACTTGGCGAGTCTGCCTGACTGACTCGGACTGTGTAGAATAGCTCGCATGGGTTGGTCGGTGAGGACGGTGATTGATTGTGATTGGAAGTACGGAAGAAGCTTTCGGGAGGCGGTGACCACGGCAAGGGCGAGTTTTTCAAGTGTGGGGTATCAAGCCTCGGCCTCGTCTAACGACCTGCTAACGTAGAAAATAGGCTTCTGCTCGCCTTGGTCTTCCCGAACCAGCACCTCGCTGACAGCCGAGATCGGGGGAGTCGACATGTACTTCTTAAGCTGTGTAAATGCGTCTTCGCATTTGTCGTCCCATTCAAGATGTTTGTTGCCACAGAGTAGTTGATAGAAGGGTAGGCATTTGTCTGCTGATCGGATGATGAATCGGTTAAGCGCACCGATACGGCCAGTCAACCGCTGAACTTCTCGTTTAGTTGTTGGGGATGGCAGGTCGATGATCGCCGAGATCTGCTTGGGGTTGGCCTCGATTTCCCTCTGAGTCACGATATAGCCGAGAAACTCTCCAGAGGTCACCCCGAATGTACACTTGTTCGGGTTAATTTTCATACCGTATTCGTTGAGTATATCAAAACACGTGTTGAGATGGCCGATATGATCTTTAGCGACAATGGACTTGACGAGCATGTCATCGATGTATACTTCCATAGTTTTACCGAGTTGACTAGCGAACATTCGATTGACAAGTCGTTGATATGTTGCTCCGACATTCTTTAGTCCGAACAGCATGACTTTGTAGCAATAGATGCCTCGATCCGTGATGAACGATGTCTTCTCTCGGTCGTCGGGGTGCATAAGTATTTGGTTGTATCCTGAGAAGGCATCCATGAAGGATAGAAGTTCGTTTCCGGCCGTGGATTCCACCAATCTATCGATGTGCGGAACCGGGAAGCTGTCTTTTGGGCAAGCTTTGTTAAGGTCAGTGAAATCAACGCAAATTATCCATTTCCCGTTCTTCTTTTTCACCACAACGGGATTAGCTAACCAGTCTGGGTATCTGACCGCGGTGATTAAGCCTGCTGCGAGTAAACGTTCGACTTCGTCATTGACAGCCTGCGCCTTTTCTGGGTCGAGCTTACGTCTTTTCTGCTTGATCGGTTTGAAGGTAGTGTCAATGCCGAGCTCATGACACGCGATTTTTGGGTCGATCCCGGTCATGTCCGCCATTGTCCAGGCGAATGTCGAGACGTTCCTTTTGAGGAAACGGATCAGATCACTTTTCAATTCTTCATCCAGTTCGGCTCCGATACCAACGCATCTTTCGGGATTGCGCTCGTCGATACTGACCTGGATGATTGTCTCGCGCTTGGGCAAGTCGGGATCCATCTTTCGATCTAATGGATCTGCCGAAGTTCTGTTCGTGTCGATGACGCATGTTCGGGCTGCCGTCCTAAGTTTGCATTCGTTGATATAGCATGTTCAGGACATTATCTGATCGCCCTTGAGGGTGAAGACTCTGGATGGTGTTGGGAATTTCAAGCATTGATGGTAGGTTGAGACAACGGCCTTCATCGTGTGGATCCAAGGTGTCCCGAGGATGACATTGTAGATCGCCGGCTTGTCGAGGACCAAAAATTTGACCACTCTTACAAGTCCGTCGACGTAGATCGGTATTTTGACAGTTCCCGCGGTCATGGTCTGTTCGCCTGTGAACCCAGTGAGAGGTTCAATGTTTTCTTTAATGTCGGAGTCCGGGAAATCCATGTCTCTCAATGTCTGTCTGAATATCACGTTTACCGAGATGCCGGTGTCGATAAGGATTCTCCCGACAGCAACGTCTCCGATAAGCAAGTTAACGACTAGAGGGTCGTTATGTGGCATGTGGAGACCCTCCGTATCGGCCTCAGAGAAGGTTACCGATACCCCGCCTTCTACAACTCGGTTCTGCCGTCGCGCCGCAGTTACTTCTCTGTTGTGCTCTTTGATCGCCCGGACTGAGTAATTGCAGGACTCAAGGGCTCCCATAATCATATTAACGCGCTTCCGGACTTGCGAGATGTTCTGATTTTCAGGTTGGTCCTCACGATCTCGTTTTGGTTGCTCCGTGTTAATTCTTTGTCCCGAACTTCCGGCGGCGTTCGTCCGACGACCTTCATTATTTTCATTACGGCGAAATCTGTTGCCAGGCCGGAATGCTGCCCCGACCGGGACTTCGCCCTTTTTGTACTTCAACAAGAGGAAATCTTTGAGGTGTCGGCATTCTTCGGTGATGTGACCTTTTCTGTTATGAAATTGGCAGAACGGTTCTTCGCTTGAAGTTGGCTCGTACGTTAGCTCGGGCCGGACCCATGTATTCCAATGTTGTTGTGGCTAAATAGTACTGACTTGTTGGGTCGTAGTTCGTCTTTCGTAGTGGGGTCGGTTCTCGCGATACTCTTCTTTTGGCTTGTCTCTGGGTGCAACCTGCTTCGAAAGAGCGTACTGCTTATCTTTTGCGGCTGTTTCTTCTTGTTCGAGGATGTAGACGTGCGATTTGTGTAAGATGTCCTCAAGAGTGTTCGGCTAGTTGTGCTTGATCTCCTTGTGAAAATCTGATATATATCAGGTCACTTTGTAAAGGGCTTCGATCGCGGCTTCATCGTCGATGGTGCAGTTAGACACTATTGCTTTGAATCTGTTCATAAAATCACGCAACGTTTCATCGCTTTTCTGCTCGAGGGCCCATAGGTCGGCGTTCCGAGATTTTTCTTTGATGAACATGGTGAGCGCTTGAGAAACTTGGTAGACAGTTCGGTATAATTGTCGACCGAGTGCGCATCTAGCTGTGAGAACCAGTGGAGCGTGGTTCCGTTGAGGTTCTCCACGAAGAGTTGGCAAGTTGTGGCATCTTTTTCCTCCTTGGTGTCAAATCGAAAGCGGTTCATCATGATGCCGAACGAGGTCATGAAGTGGCGAGGGTCGGTATGCCCATCGTACGGTGTGATTTTGATCTTTTCCAATCGCTGGATCGGTGTGTCGATGATCCGATGTGTGAATGGTGTTTTTTGGGTTTCTTGAATAACGCGGTCAATCTCGGGTGCCAAACTGGTAGCTTAGTGGAACTTGGATTTCATGTCTTGAAGTTGGGCTCTGATGTTCTCGAACTCTTGATGCAAAGATGCATGATCGGTGATATGTGTTTCTGGGCTATCGGCAGATCTTAATGCGGGAAATCGAGCTGTTGTGCTCTGATTTCGATTTAGCTCGGTGATAAGGCTTCGGCGAAGAGGAGGTGTTACTTCATCGGGTCGGAAGGATGATGGGCTCTGTCTGAGTTCGCCGACCTGGTCTCGAAGTTCCGTATGGTTGGCGAATAGAGAGTTGAACCGTTCATCGTTCTTTTTGGCGAGTTCGGCGAGTTATGTTGTTAAGGCCATCAAGAGAGTGGTTTGGTCGACTGGTGCATGGGTCGCAGTAGCGGTGCCTGGCGGAATAAGTGATGGATGATCGTTGTGGTCCGTTTGAGCGCGGTTTCCAGGATTGAGATTGTCGAGTCCGTTGTTTTGGGTACCGTTATCGCTAAGCGTGGAACCGCTGCCATCGAGTATCGGGGTTGTCGTAGCTTATGTCATCGTCGGGCTTTATCGAGAGAGACTCGGAGGTCGATTGTTAACCTCAAGGTCGGAGGTTCGCCCCCCTCCTTCTAGCGCCAATTGTTGATCGTAGAGATCACACAAGGATAAAAAGATTTGAAAGATCGATCGGTATCTCGTTTTTATTAAATCAAACTCGTTGGAGTTTACAAAAATATTCTTAAGTCGATAGTGAGGTCGAGATCGGATTTCGAGCTCTCACTTTCTCTCTCTAAAAATGTATTCCTCTTTTTTCCCCTCTAAATGTAATCGGGACTTTTTTATTTATAAGCCTCCTCGGCGGCTTCGACAAGTTCCCCGAATCCGGGAAAAGCTCATCGAATCCCGGATTAGAAAACTAATTAATCTTGCTTTTCCGTATTTTTGCGAATCTGATATGCTCAAATTAATACCCTATAAGTACTAAAGCAGTTGTTGTAGTATATGTAGGGGTCGAACACAAGGACTCCAGAATTCACGCAATAGATTATATAGATCCGAATTAAACTAAACCAAACAATGAAATTAAATGCAAGTGCGTAAAGTAAACAAGTTGTGAATCAATGGGAAAGAAGATAGGCTCAGGGTATTTCTCAGGAATTCAATGAATGTAGATAAACTAACTAACAAGATTCAGTTTTAGCGCGGTTCTTGAACTCAAATCACTAAAGTATAGCTAACCAACTCTCGTTGCGAAAACTATCTAAGTCTAAATCATAGAATTCCAAATCTCTTTGCGAATCCTAAAGTCTAAACCAGCTTTTAATTCAGGTTTGATATGTTCACAAAACAACTAATTAAACCAAATCTCTTTGCGAATAGTTATTTTGATCACCTAGGTTCTATCAGGTAATTAATCGCACTCTCGTGCCTAACCAATTATCCTAAGATCTAAGTTCTAGATTCGTCAACCTAGAATTAGCTATGGGAACAACCTAAGGCGAAGAACTAATTCAGATGATGAATCCTAATCATTCAATTAACCTAACATTCAGAGAAAACCCTTATGAGAACCCTGAACCTAACAGAAGATCTACTCAGACATGATCAATCGAACATAAATCATATTTGAATAGAATTGCATAAAAGAACTCAATAAAAAACAAAGGGGTTCAGAGTTGTCTCCCCAAAATCCCTAAAACAATCTCTCTCAATCAGAGCAAAAATAAAATAAAGCTTAGCCAACAAAAGTGGCTGAAAAACCTAATTATAATGCTAAAACACGTTTTGAGGCTTCTTGTAATTATTAAAGACTTCTGGACCAAGGTGCAAACTCTCAAGACTTGTAAAAAGTCGAGTTTCCTGTTTTCCTGTAGTGAGTATCGACCGACACTAAGGTAGTATCGACCGACACTAGTCACTGCTCGCCAGAATGGACTGTCTTCACAAAAACTGGCATAACTTTTGATCGCACCGTTGGAATGACCTCAAACCACTTCCAAATGAAAGCTAATCCATTGATCTGTCTTGTCTCCAAATTTGAGCTCAATCCATCGGTGGTAAGTTCTTCACTTCTTCATTTAAAGTCGCGACTCGTGCTTCTGTGAGTATCGACCGATACTAGTTAGTATCGATCGATACTGAGGCCTCAAATCGGATACTCAGCTACACGAACTTCTGTTTTGCTCCAAAATGCTCGAAAATGCTCCAGAAAGCTTCAATATCTCCAATTATGCTCCAAACGTGCTAAAACCTGTAAAAGACTCTAAAACACTACAAAATAGTAGAAAGACTCTATAAAACCGACCTATATCATGGTCAAAAAGGGGTAAAAAACCATGATATATCACGCCCCCAGACTTAGCCTTTGCTTGCCTTCAAGCAAATAGAAGACTAAACCAGAGAAAGTGGTTTGAAAACACGGAGACTCACCTGTTCTTGAAACATCGCAATGACCCTTTTTCCAAGCACCCAAATGTCACCTAACCAGTTCCAAGACTAACCACCATGTACTTCTCCTTAGGCATTCGTAGCTTCCCCAGACTACACACATTATTTAGCAGCATCGTTCAATTAAACCCTTCATCGCCAGTTTCATCGCTGTTACTAATACCAAGAACCTTATAGATTATTTCCCATACAATATCATGACAAGGAACCACCCAATTTCACACTTTTGTATCACTTTCTCTCCCCAGACTTATTTCTTATTTTGTTCTCTCTTTTTTCTTTTCTTTGTTTTAGATTCGCATATACACATCAAGGTATGAGACGCGAGTATTGATGGTGTTTGCCACCGAATCCCCGGTTCTTCCCTCTCAATGTATCAAAGGGTGTAGGCGAATAATGGCATCATAGGAAAATCCTAGCCTCGCTTCCAATCCTCTGTGTGATCATTCCTCACCAAGTAGAATAATGGGATCGCTGGAAACATTCCTAACCCTTTTAAACACATGGAGAAAATCATCTCATCTTTTCATGCACTTATTTATTAATTAACATAAGGGGAGAGAGATACTATTACTTTTAAACACATGGGTTCCTTTGTCATATATGAATGAGGAATCAAGCTCTATGAATACTAACCACATCGATGAAGTGCAAAAATTTGGCTCAGACTTTAAAAGAACTCTGCTGGAAACATGTGTGTCTTCTAGTTAACTGGTCAGCCTTTGGATTTTTCATTAGTCGATCTGTAACTGATTCTATAACAGTGGACACTCAGAAGCAAAGTCAGAACAATAGATTCAAGAACACGATCATAATCTCCAACAAAATTTTGACTCAATAAAACAAATTTGACACAAAAACGACTGACTCTAAGAAAAACAAACACAATGTCAGCGACACTGTCCTGTGTTAAACAACATTGTCCCCAGTGTTATCTAGCCTAAGTTTGGTGAAAGAAAACGAATGAACCAAGTGGATTGTGAAAATCGAAAATCTTACCTGTGAAGGTGATGAGTGTCGATCGATACAGACTGGTATCGATCGATACCAGTTGTATGTCGGCGCACTGATTACAAATCAGTGGCATCGAGTGGCTAAACCCAGGGAAAGTGATCAAAAGTGTTAGAAGTTAGCACTGTTAGGAACACTCAAAAACAAGTTAATAGCAACAAGATAATCAATCATAAATCCATGAGTTCATATGCAAAAATAAAGCTGACATAGGTTCAAAAGAAACGAAAAAAATAAAAAGAAAAGAGAAGAAAGAAAAAGAAAAACAAACGTGAAAACAGAAAAAGACTAATCATCTGTTGCCTCGGAATCACCATCAGCATCAGGATCACCAACATGAGAAAGATCAACCAGAGTCTGCGAGGTTTTAGGCTGCCCGCGCGGTGTCGATCGACACCATGTAGTGTCGGTCGATACTCCTCCTCTAAATCTGTTTCACGGTAAGACACAAGACACAAAACCAAAAATTAAAAACGAAAATAAAAACATATGTACAGACTCACCAGTGGGTTGCCTCCCACCAAGCGCTTGTTTTTAGTCATTAGCTTGACTTTGCTCAGGTGATCAGTCGGAGCGAGGTTGAGAGCTTACGCCCATGCAAGTTCCACAGCTAGACACTTGCAGACTCAGAGTTCTACTCAACATGCTCTCTAGAACCTCTTTTCCTTTCTCTTTCAGCTCTGGATTAAGAATGATTCTAGCCTTGGAGAATGGTTTTGAGGTTCTTTTGCACTTCACCTTATATTCAAGCGAATCTCCATCACACTTCTGAGGGATCAAAGTCACATGGGTAGCACTGCGTGTGGGGTATCGACCGATACCAGGAGGGTATCGATCGATACCAGGGCTTCTTGGTCGATGCAAGTTTTGTGTCTCCTCGGTTTTTGCCTTAGCCGTTTTGATGTCTTTCTTCGTGATGACAGAAGGACTATCTAGAATGTCCATGACAGTGGGCACGTCATGAGGTTCTTCCAAAGGATCAGCTACCAACGTCTCTCCTGTGACAACACCGATGCAAGAACCATGCGTGGTAGCTCCTCTAGTAGGAATGGCTTTGTAGTACACCTCCTTGTCGATGTATGAGAACGAGATTCGCTTGTTGGGTGTGTCCATAATAGCACCAACTGTAGCCATAAACGGTCGTCCAAGAATCAGCTGCGTACTAGATTTTGCACTCATCTCCACAACCTGAAAATCAGTAGGAACCAGACAATCTCCTACTTCAACCATCAAATCAGGGATTGTACCGTATGGAAGTGAGGTGGAACAGTTCGCGAATGTGAGAGTCATCTCAGGAGATCTAATACCAATTCTCAACCCCTCTGCAATTGCCCTTGACATGACATTGAGGCAAGCCCCTGAATCAACGAGACACTCTTTGAATTAACCTCCAGAGATGGAGCATGGAACAGAAAATTTTTCTGGGTCTTCTCTCTTAATCAGATGTTTCATCGGAGGTGGTGTACTTCTGGCTTTTAGAAAGAGTGCCTTAATCTCTTCCTCAGCCTCTCTGCAATTTTGGAATTAACACGCCAAAGGACAGTTCTCAAAAGCCTCCTCAAAAGATATAGTGTGGGGAATCCTCCTGACCATCTTCTCAAAAGCGAGCAACTTCTCCGCAGTTATGGGTTTCATGAGATGTCTAGGTGGTATAGGATATGGCACCCTAGGCTTGTAGACACGTTCCTTGACAATCTTGGGTGTTTTCTCAGTTTCTGGCTCAGTCTGCGAGGAGTATCGACCGATACCAGATGAGTGTTGATCGATACCAGGCTTCTCTGTCGTCTCTTCAGGTTGGTGCCGATCGACACCGGTAGTGGTGTCGGTCGACACTGACGTATCAGGTTCAAAATCACCTCTTATGGTGATTGCATTGACGTGTTCATTCTGTGCAGAAACCATCTTTCCCTTGACAGCTGCTGCAGTCTGAGCGACCTGAGTTTCCAGCATCTTCTGATGAATGTTGAGAGCCTCGATTTTCCCATTCAGATTTGCATACAAGGCATCCATCTTCCCACTGAAATCCATTGTCATCTTCTGCTGTCCCTGAAGAATCTGTTCAAGCATAGATTCAACTTTGCTTTCAGGAGTGTTGGGTGGGTGATGTGGGTATTGATGTCTTTGACTTTGAAATCCAGCACCACCAACGTAGTTAACACCTCTCACTTCATCTTCATCAGCAAAGTGAACAGCTTTCTTCGTCTTACCCATCAGCAAATTATGCACCGAATCCAGCTTCGCATGCACCTCAGCAATCTGCGACCCATCAACGCTCCCGTTCAGCCTCTTCCGCTCGAGATCAGCACTCTTGGCGCTATTGCTAGACGCCAAGTTCTCAATGAGCACATAAGCATCGTCGGGATATCTCGTGTTGAAATTCTCATTACTCACAGCATCTTGAGCCATCTGATACCTCCCATCAATCCCTTTGAAGAAGATACCCAGCAATTGAACCTGAGTGAACCCATGATGTGGACAATCTCTCTGATATGACCTGAATCTGATCCAAGCAGCCTTAAGTGCCTCTGTCGGTCCCTGAGAAAATTGAGAGATCTTGTTCCTCAGCTCCTCGGATCTCGCATCATCATAGAAGTTATTCAGAAACGCGTTCTTCGTCTCTGCCCAAGTAGTTAGCGATCCTGGAGGCAATTGCTTCAGCCAGTAAGCTGCATCCCCACCAAGAGAGTATGGGAAAAGCTTACATAAGAGGAAATCATAGGACACCCCATTATGCTTGATGCTAGTGACCAAGTCCTCAAACCTCTCAATATGATCCATAGGGTGTTCATGAGGAAGACCATGAAAAAGATGCTGACCCACAAGAGTGAAGTATGCAGGCTTCAGCTCAAAGTCATCCCTCTGAAAAGTGGGAATACGAATCGCAGACCGATTGGCATATAACTGATCGGGTCTGTTGTACTCTCCAAGCGTCCTAGCACGATTAACCACAACATTCCCATCATTCAAAACAGCTGGAGGGGCAATAATCTTTCCATCTCCATCAAGTCGTTGCCCTCTCTCATTGTACAATTGACCCTCTCGGTCTCTGAAAGCACCAGCCACATCACGAATCAAGACAATCGGATTGTTCATCTCTGCTGGCTTCTTTGCTTTCCTGAAACACAAGAGTCAAGAACGTAAGTAACCGAAAAACAAAAAATGCGACGGGTATCGACCGATACCACTAGGGTGTCGATCGATACTCGACGATTTAGTCGAAATTCTTCACTAAAATCTAATGGCGAAATTGAGTCCCCGGCAACGGCGCCAAATTTGATATGCTCAAATTAATACCCTATAAGTACTAAAGCAGTTGTTGTAGTATATGTAGGGGTCGAACACAATGACTCCAGAATTCACGCAATAGATTATATAGATCCGAATTAAGCTACACCAAACAATGAAATTAAATGCAAGTGCGTAAAGTAAACAAGTTGTGAATCAATGGGAAAGAAGATAGGCTCAGGCTATTTCTCAGGAATTCAATGAATGTAGATAAACTAACTAACAAGATTCAGTTTTAGCGCGGTTCTTGAACTCAAATCACTAAAGTATAGCTAACCAACTCTCGTTGCGAAAACTATCTAAGTCTAAATCCTAGAATTTCAAATCTCTTTGCGAATCCTAAAGTCTAAACCAGCTTTTAATTCAGGTTTGATCTGTTCACAAAACAACTAAACCAAATCTCTTTGCGAATAGTTATTTTGCTCACCTAGGTTCTATCAGGTAATTAATCGCACTCTCGTGCCTAACCAATTATCCTAAGATCTAAGTTCTAGATTCGTCAACCTAGAATTAGCTATGGGAACAACCTAAGGCGAAGAACTAATTCAAATGATGAATCCTAATCATTTAATTAACCTAACATTCAGAGAAAACCCTTATGAGAACCCTGAACCTAACAGAAGATCTACTCAGACATGATCAATCGAACATAAATCATATTTGAATAGAATTGCATAAAAGAAATCAATAAGAAACAAAGGGGTTCAGAGTTGTCTCCCCAAAATCCCTAAAACAATCTCTCTCAATCAGAGCAAAAGTAAAATAAAGCTTAGCCAACAAAAGTGGCTGAAAAACCTAATTATAATGTTAAAACACGTTTTGGGGTATTTTATAATTATTAAAGACTTCTGGACCAAGGTGCAAACTCTCAAGACTTGTAAAAAGTCGAGTTTCCTATTTTCCTGTAGTGAGTATCGACCGACACTAAGGTAGTATCGACCGACACTAGTCACTGCTCGCCAGAATGGACTGTCTTCACAAAAACTGGCATAAATTTTGATCGCACCGTTGGAATGACCTCAAACCACTTCCAAATGAAATCTAATCCATTGATCTGTCTTGTATCTAAATTTGAGCTCAATCCATCGGTGGGAAATTCTTCAACTCTTCATTTAAAGTCGCGACTCGTGCTTCAGTGAGTATCGACCGATACTAGTTAGTATCGATCGATACTGAGGCCTCAAATCGGATACTCAGCTACACGAACTTCTGTTTTGCTCCAAAATGCTCGAAAATGCTCCAAAATGCTCCAGAAAGCTCCAATATCTCCAATTATGCTCCAAACGTGCTAAAACCTGTAAAAGACTCTAAAACACTACAAAATAGTAGAAAGACTCTATAAAATCGACCTATATCATGGTCAAAAAGGGGTAAAAACCATGATATATCAAAATTCCAGAAGTGGATTCTGATTACGACAGGCCGATACCTACGAGCTCGGCACATCGCAGGTCGGTAATAGCATGATGTCTTTTTCTTTACCAATCTCGAACCGTCGTCAATCATGATCAACCAGGCCGATCTCGGTTCGAGATAAGGATTTGAGTTCGGCCTTCACCGAGCTCGATGGTTAGTCGTTTTGGACTCTTTTTACCGATCTTGAACCATCGTCGATCGGGGCGTGATTCGCCAATCTAGATTCAAGTTCGGCATTCATTCGGATTCTTACCGAACTTATCGGTTAATAGTCTCTCGTTGACCATTCTTTCAAGTTCGGAGGTCGGCGACCGTTTCGTGGTCTTTCCTTCCAGGTTCGAACCGTCGTCAACTGGGATCAATTGGGCCGGTCTCGGTTCAAACCGGGCTAAACCGGGGATTTTTAAACTCACCACCAACAACGCTCAACTTCATGTAACAGCTTCTTAGCGATTTCCTGTGGAGAAATTACCTCTGTTATTATCTCCACTTCCATCTGATTTTCCTTGGCATCATCTTGAATCCCTTTACCTTTATCGCGGGCTAGAATTGCTCTTTGCTTCACCAGCGAGCAGTTCTTTTCCCCATGACCCCATTTGTGGCAAGCATTGCAGCCAAGGGTAAGACACATCAACCAGTACGCGTTCTCCATTCGAGTTTGTGAAGCTTATTTTTTCCGTCAGAGGTTTAGACAGATTAACCTCCACCAAAATCCTTGCTACGTCCATCCTAATACAACGCTCTGTGCTTGGACGAAGCTTTACGAACTTCCCGGTTATCTTCGATAAGAACGGTAGACCCTATTCTGAATACAAATTTCCCGGAACACCTCGGAGATCAACCCATAGAGGCAAAGCTGTGAGATCCGGTGGTTGCCTAGCTGTTTCCGGGTTCCACTCGTTAACAACCAGCGGCACGTCAGTTACATACCAATATTTCCGTTTCAAAACACGCTCGCGGATTCTTTGGTTTTCAATACGGAACAGCACCGTTGTTTTGTTTATGATCTGCACATCGATTTTTAGGGATCGTTATGTGCTAGTCCATATACGATTAACGGTAGCATGGATCGAACCCACATGAGGCGCATCCCCCATGAAGTAACCAACAACAAATTTCTTCCAGAGTGGCGTCCGTTCGCCTAGAAATTCAGGTATAGTCACCTCTGCAACTCCGTTGGTTATCACAAAAACGGGATCTTCTTCTTGGACTTTAGTAGACCATGCTTCTTTATCTCCAGGGGAGGCTGCTTGACGGTTGTTAAGAGAGACATACGGAAAGGATGGGGGATGGAGAGGAGAGCTCTCCGGCTGAGATGGAGAGGGAATCTCATGTTACGCTTCAGATGGAAGATTTAACAGAGCCACAGAACTCTGTTTTAACTCTGATACCTAACCCGATTTGTCATGAGCTTCATCCAGAGATAACTGATTCGACTCCAGCGGTGGATCCATCATCTCCGGCGACGATGAGATGGCCGAGGCCATGAATCACGGAAAAAAGAAGACTTTTTACTGTATCACTCACGATCGCCTTTTCTTACGCACTCAGACCAAAAAGAAGACTTTTTCCATCAGACTTTTCAACAGAGCAAAAATTATATGTTGTTTATGAGTCATTTTTGACAATTCTCTCAAGAACATTATTAGTCGAATTTTAGTGAGTCTTTCATTTTTCATTTACCAACAACAAAACTTAATTTGGAACTTTTTTTCTTACACAGGTTTAATCTGGTTAATTTTCAGATTATCTTTATATTTTAGTTATTTTGTATTGGTCGTCAAATTTAGTTTAGTTTTCTCTTTTTTTTTGTTTTTTCCATATTTAGCTTAGTTTTTCCGGTTTACCAATTACCTATGATTTATGATATTACTTTTTGAATATATTTATCGCCTAACCTTCTAAAGCTGGATTATAATCGCAAGTTGGTCGCCCCCAAAAATGGAAGTGCGACTAATGGCTGCTTCCAGAGCTATGCTGCTGATGTTGCACAAACCCAGCGCAGTGGAAGCTGTAACATCCGGTTCCGGTATCTACATATGCATCTCTCTGCAAAAAAAAATTCTAGAAGTAGCAAACATAATTTTGTAATTGTTTTTTTTCTAAAACAATTTTACTACAATTATGTTTCATTTTGGTTTAATTTATATTGCGATTCAAAAAAAATTGGAAGAAATATATATATATATATATATATATATATAACTGATTACACTTAAATGTTAAGAAAATATATATATATAACTGATTACACTTAATTGTAAGAAACAAATTTAGAATAGGACCCAAATTGTTTTAAAAAAAAAGCAGAACCCAAAAAAGTTTTACTGTATATTTAGTAAGGCCCAAAAAGGTTTTTATTGGGCTGGGCATGTATTTAAAATTCAAATCTACATTTTGTTTTCTAATAATAAAAGAAAATCATTAGAAATCGATTTATATGTTTATATAAATTCGTACATATATATAATACGTTTTTTCTTACTAAAATTTATTGTTGAAAAATAGCGTAATTAGTTTTGCAATGTCATCTTATTGTATTAAAACAGAGTAACATTTGTGTTCAAACAGGGTTAATTCGTGTCCAAACAGATAAAAGTGCAATTAAGTCTATTCTTATCATGGATAACTGATATTTCTTTTATGGATAACTAATTCTATTTTTTTATCTCCATTGCCAAACAGAATATAAGAAGAATATTACCTTAAGATCTTATTCATTCTTTTTATGCTTCGTTTAAAATTTTGTTTGCAGGAAACTCAACCCTTCCGCTTCCATATTTATTCACAATTAATATTTCCAATCATTTAAGGAATATTCGTGGAATAAATGTTTGAATATCATGTTTCTGTTATTATCTTCTTTTTTTTCTGTTAATATCTTAATGCTATGATTTTGGTAGGTTTCAACTATATTCAAGATTTTGTATTGATCTTTTTTTATTTGTATTAATTTACTTCCCGTTTATTTTAATATAGATTAATTGATTATCAAAAATTCTTTAAGAAGTTTTACTAAATCTATGCCGCCTATATAAGAAGTTTCATTTCGTAGAGTTTTTTCCATTTTTGCTGAGCATCTTAATATCTAAATTTAGTGTATATCGTTTCGATTTTTCTTTTATGCGGTCTTCAAAATTTGAAACTAAAAGATTTAATTTTATTTTTCTGATTGAATCAGTTCGCATTGAGAGTTTGCATACCATCTGTTTCCCTTCCTTGATTTGCGGCTAATCGTTAGAAAAATAAAAAGAAGAAGGTGAAGAAGAAGAAGAATAAAAAGAAAAAGAGAAGAAGATAGTACAAAGAGGTAAAAATCAATCATTTTGATCTCACTGTCTTATTAAATGACTCAAAGAATAATCGCAAAGGGATCTTGTGGTCATATAAATTAATACCCAATCTAATTAAAACAAACTTGGAATCATTTTCAAATTTCAAATCTTTCTCGCCGGAAAATAAGATGGGTAAAGCAAGGGGAGTGAACAATGGTGTTAATCAAATCTCTCTCGGTTATCTTCTTGGTTCCGGCATGTCTCCTTCCGCCGCCGCCGCCACATTGGGGACCACAACTACGACATCCACCAGAACTACTACCGACGGAACCGGAGGGAGACCGATTACGACCACGACGACCACCGTCACTGATAATAAGAAGATACATGCATGTGTCAGAGGAAGCCCTAATAATTACTTCAGATCAGATTGCCAAAACTGTGGAAACTTTCTCACGGTAAGGGGAGATTTTTACATTTTCAGATTAGGATAAAACAATCTTGATTTGATTAAAAAAATGATAAAATCCAAACGTGTTTGTTGGTTGGATGATAAAGGAGGTCAGGACATGTCATCTACTATATAAGGTTCATGCTACTCATGGTGGAGGATCTTCTCTTCGTTATTTCTTTGGAGGACCAAGTGCTTTTGATTGGTTCAAAGACGACATGAACAATTGCTTCCACAAAGAAGATAAGTAAAAATGTTACAAGATATATTTATAATATTTTATTTGACCAGAATGATCTTTGCTCTTTACTTTACTTTTCCATGCGCCATATGAAGGTTTTTAAATGTTTGCTGTTTATTTCTTAATCATTGTTAAGAATGTGAACAATGTATGTATTTGAGTCTCCGATTTGATGTTATTTTTTGTGAACTGAATTTTATGTTTTCTTTAGCACTTCTTGCAAGTTGTTTATGTTGCGATTGGGGATTTTTGTTTGTATACAGGGATGTGATGCATCAGTTCTTATAGACGCAGTGAATCTCACCCTTTTGAGAAAGAAACATCTCTGAACCAGTCTTTGCAATAATTAGCGTTATTGACTCTGGTAGATTATCAATCATTCTATAAATTTTTTTCGTTCTCAACTTATCGTAACATAAGGATAATGATAATCCATGGAGAAGCTACTACAGGCGAAGGAAGAAAGGTCAAGCAGAGATGTTGCCAGTTGAAACAAAGATCAATGTTGAGCTGGCAGAAGAATAGATCGTGGATGTATTGAGCTGGCCAGTCTGTTACAAGTGGATGAACATGAGAGGTGGTTAGTAGTCAACAAGTCAAAGAGTCAAGAGTCTGTATAAATAGCTATGTGTTTGCATATTACGTTTCTCAGCATTTATGTGTGAGTTGTGAGGGATTAAGAGAATGTGTTTCTCTGTGATATTGGGAGAGCTCAAGATCTTTATTGACTTGAGATTGTGATCCATTTCTGATAAATCAATAAAGTGAGTTGTTGCTAAAATTCTAATCGTAACAGGAAGAAGAAGAGGAAGTAGACAAAGATGACGAAGAAAACATTAGATAGTGTTAGTGAAAGTGTAGAGTTTTGGGATTTCTATTGGTTTTATAGAGTTTTGAGATTTCTATATTGTTTTTTAATAAGTTCTCCGTCATTCCCAAAACTCACAATATTGGTTTTCTAGAGTTTTGGGATTTCTATATTGTTTTTACCTGGATTAATACTATTAACAACACTTATTAAAATAATAATTATTAAAAAAAATCGTATAGCATTACATAAAAAATAATATTTCACAACAAAACAAGATAATTATAACATAGACATTTTTTGTGTCCAAACAGGAAAAGATGCATATAAATTTATTTATTTTCTGGATAACTTTTAACCTTTAGATTTTTGTGGATAACTATCCCCGTTTCCAAACCGAATAATTTTGTTTAATTAAAAATTCATTTTTTGGAGATAAAATTCATTTTATCAATTTTTTCATTGTTTCCAGATTTCATAGACGGCAATCTGAAAGAGAGATGGAAAATACACTTGATTTTCGGTGATTGAGTTTACACTTGATATTAATTGGTATAATATTTATGATGATTTAATTTGTAAATGTAAATAATATGATATTTATGTTGATGTAAAATATTTATGATTATGCTTTATTCGCAAATTAATAGCAAAACAGTGGGTTAAGAGTCAAAATGGATAATTGAGGTATTAAAAACATATTTTTAATAAAATATAGAACTCAAAATATATATAACAAAGCGAGTCATAAAATTTGGGTAGCTAAAATTACTAATTTTGAATCATACATGTCATAACACAAACCTATTTTTCTATACAAAACATAAAAACAAAAACAAACAAATTGTTTGTCTAAAAAAACAAAATAACAAAAACAAATAAAAATTTGTCGTCTTTATTATGGATTAAATTTTTAGCAAACTATATAATATATTATATACCAAAAATAAAATGTTAACACATCTCAAACTTTCACATCCACAAATATATTTTGTCCAAAAACCAGAACTAAACATCAGAAAACATAATTAAAACTTAATTAACCCTGTTCTATGGCGGATTAGAAAAAATTATGTCCACATAATGAATTACTGTTACTTTTCATATTGAACTCCCGTTCTATGGCGGATTAGAGTAAACAAATTATATCTAAATACCAAAATAATTATGTGTCTCATATGACAAACATTAAATATACAAAAAAATTATATCTAAACACAAAAATAAACACAAATTATATCACAATTTGATATAAAAAAAACAAATCTCGTGCGGACGCACGGGTTTAGAATCTAGTAATAATAGTATTTGATAGGGAGTAGGGAGATATATAAAAACGCACCGTCTAAATTAAACGTAAATATTCTGGGTTGGTTGTCACCATATATCTATTCGGGTAAACCTAATCAGTAGAATAATAAAGTATTATGGTTCGTCATTTGCATACGTAAGTAAGTAGTGCCATGAACAAATTTAAATGCCAATATTGTTTTCGGTTTAACACAAACCTGCCATCCCGCTTCAATCATGTTGAGGTCTTTGGTCTCATACATTCCCGCCGCGAGCCAGATCTGGGCCAAACTGAAATCGTCCGGTGCTTCAACAATTGGATCCCATACGTTGCTGATCGTAGTTTTTTTCCGTAGACTTTTGGTAGGCTTTCCACTTACGCGATTACATATTTATGAAAAGCAGTTCTCAATCAAAGGCAGAATATTAGCATGGCCGGTCATGAATTTTTTGGGATTTTATACAAAATAAACGATGATATATTTTTTACATCGTAATATTTTAAAAGAAAATCCATAACAATTATAATAAACTATAATTTTTAAAACATATTAACAAATATCAGATGTTTTAGAATTGCTAACTTGGGTAATATTCGATCGAGTAATTCACCTCTCTATCGTAACATAAATCAAATGTCAAATGTCTTCAGTTTTATATAATCAATATAATTATATATAAAATATTTTCAAAACACCAAATTGATTTTATTTGTAATTTAACAATAGTTTATTTTTAATTAAAATTCTATCAATACAAAATTACTATAAAATTTTGAGATAAAGAGAAAGAAAATAAATTGACAAAAATAAACATAATATATGCAAAAAAAATGCAAAATATGAGCAAAACATAACTAAAAATGACAAAAATTATCATGCCGCGTACGCGGAAACCACATAATCCGTTATGTTACTTCGTCGACGACTCAATCGCCCTCGCATTCGCCACCGTCTGTTCCGACCAAAACGGAAACCTTTGAACTTGATTCTCCATCAAAGCTCTGTTCTCTTCCTCTATCCCAATCGCCTCTCTCATACAACTTGATATCACCTAAACCACCATTAAGACCAATAAAACAGAGAATTGAAGCTTTGATTTTTGATCCCATAAAAACAAAAAAAGATTCAATTTTTCCGATTACCCACCTGACGAGAAAGCTGAGGGGAGAGACGACAGTGGTGATGGTGGCCGTCGAGGGTGGAGGCGATGGAAATTCCAGCAGAGGAGAAGTTTTCGATAGAAGAAATGGCAGATTTGATGTCGTTTTAGTGCACTTGGAAATTTGCTTAAAAACCCATGTATCCTGAATCCGATAGGGTAGAACCCGACAAGGTAAATTGAAAAACACGATCCGCCCGTTTTAAACCCGCGTTTTTGTAGTAAAAGAAACATGGTAATAGGCTAAAAAAATATTCAAGGCTTAGGATACCAATCGGCTAAAAAACCCAACTTTAACATCCTACTTATCTGCGACTGCATGATCGAATAGGGTCGTGAAAATCTCGGCTGGGCAATATCAACCGGCACGATATTGACGTTCATAGAAAATGGATCATGCAATTTGTTTATTTATTTGTTAATGTAAAAAGCAAAACTAATGCAAGGAAAAAAGAGAGTTTATATTAATATACTCGCACAATATTCCCGGCATAGTGTTTTGATTTCAACAAATACTCGATTCAGATCTATTGACAAAAAAATACTCGATTCAGACCAAAATTGAACCAATAGGAATCGTTTTATTTATCTTAACCAAGATTAATACGGTTAGGTGGCAGGTAAATAATTAACTAAAGAAAAATCAAAGGTTGCAATCCAAAATAATAAATAGATGAATTTATGCCTATTGTGGTTTCGAATTTTGGGGTGAATTAGGCAAACTTGAGGTTTTTTAATCCTTTTCCCGATTAAAACGTAATCGACATATGGTTTATACGTTAATACATCGCATAAGAATACTTTACATAATTTACACATAACACACCAAACATGTCACATGGACTGATTATATATACACATATCACATATGTAAATATCATCATCATCATTGGTTCAATTAAAAAAAAAAGTAAATATCATCATTGGCCGACATGTAACATCATGTTCTTGAACTCTTGAAAATCAATAACACCATCAAGATTCTTGTCATGAACTCGAATCATTCTCCCACAATCCCAAGCCTTTGCCTCCTCATCGAATCCGAGCCGTTCCAACACCGTTCGAAGCTCCTCCGACGAAATATAACCATCTCCGTTCACATCGAACACATTAAACGCCCTCACAATCGCTTCATCATCGGCATTATTGTTCTTCGTTCCTTTGCCGTTAGAAACGGCGTCGTGGTAGAACCGAAGGAACTCGTCTAAATCGAGGCTCTGTTTTCCAACAATCAGTTCGAGCTCTTTGGGAGTGTGTTCGGACCAACCGAGTCTCTCGAGAATCCAATGGAGCTCGTCGAGGGTCACGAGTCCGTCTTGGTTCTTGTCGAGCTTCTCGAACATTCTTCGGAGATCGTTTGTGCTTATGAATGAACAATCCATAACTCTGTTTCTGGAGAGAGTATCAAAGCTTGTTCGTCTATAGACATTGTACACACACACACAGCTCTATATATATATATATGAATGTGTACGGATGAGTAAGGTGTACTTGTGGACGGAAGAGATTGGAGCAGACGAAATTTCCGCGAAAGGACTTTTCTGAAAAAGACATTTCTAGAAGAAAAGTCATTAAAATATGACATATATCTAACTTTTTTTTTTTAATATGTCAACTATGACATATATCTGATTGATTGTCTACGGAAAATGAACAGCTATGATTTGTCTAACTCTGACCTCTGAATATTTTGTTATATTTATCTAATTTTGCATAATGTATGATCAATTAAAAAAAAAAAATAGAATTTCGTTGATGATTTTACCATTGCGAAGCTTACTAGTCTATATATAAATAATACTTTTAGAATTTTGATAGATAAATAGTATGTAGTAGAGTGTGTTGGCCTCATATGATTTTGACATATGGAATGTTCGGTAATGTTCTTGAGTTCTGTGGCATTAAGATGGTCCACATATATTAGATATTTATCACCGGCCACATACATTCCCATGGACATTTTCCAATTGACTTTCTCCGTGGGGAAAAAAACGACAATATTATAGTTTTTTCTGTGGATATATATAAATAAGAGGGAAACTATTGTCCATATTCCATAATAATGAACAAAATCAATTCCATCAATTTTTCATTTTTATAATATCAAAATAATGAACAAAAGTCAAGCTGCTTTATACCGTAGACATTGTAGTGAAGAACATAACCTGAGCCCAACTTACATATTCGGGTCTTAGTATTTATTTCGGCCCAAAATGAATAATAATGAGAAGCGACAAAAGCGGAAACGCTCTCTTCTCGATTTCGCGCTTTATTACTGACTCTACAGTCTACAGTGAGTTTTAACTTTGGAGTGGGAGCCATGGCGAGATCTCCAATGAGATAAGTGAAATTGCTTTTTCTAGCCACTAAATTTAGGTTTTTTTTCTCGATCGATATTCTCATTTTACTGATTTCCCTCTTTCGGCTCTCCCTCGTTCTTTGTTTGGCTGCTGAGAGATTTCTAGAGATTGTAATGTAAGTGATCGATTTCCACTCACTCACTTCTATTTTCGAATTTTGATTTTGTGGGTTCTAAATTTCTACTCCTGCATGTGCCCATTTGGTGCTCTATTTGTTGAATACTCGCTAAAATCATGATACAGACTAGAATTTGAGTTTGAGTCTTCGCTCGAAATAAACTTTGTTTAGGGTTTTTAGGCAATGCAAGTTTAGGAATCGTCTGTAATGTTTAATGTTTTCCCACAGATCTTGTTTTTACCGGAATATGCCATGAATTTTTAGTTAAGCTATGTCCATTTAAGGAATCTCATTATATCCGTTTTCTTTTTTGTTTAGAGTGCTTTGGAAAAAAAGTGATTGAAATGAGAAATTTGAAGAATTCTGCTGCTGCTATGAGACCTGTGAAGAAGGAGCCTATTGTGATGGACTTAGACAATGACGATCAAGTGAATGAGTGTATGATGGATACTGAGCAAACTGATACTTCAATAAAGTCTGGCGAAACTAATCCCTCCAACATGCAACGGAATTTTTGTGCTGCTAATGATGATGGTGATGGTTGGGATACCAAAATTGATGATCAGTATATAAAGTTGTTGGATAGTTTTAGAGAAGACGGAGATTCATATCTGAGAGACAATCCGCTAAGGTCTATTAGGTATGATGTAGATAACGGAGGATACGACAAGCGCGGATTCAAAGCGGTTACAAATAAGCAGAGGAGTAGAGAAGATCGAAACACTGTTCGTGTGACCAAGAAGAATGTTGAGTCGAGGCCTCGTGTCGAAGCAAGAACGAAGAAGGCAACTAAAGAAGCGGATCCCGAATTAAGGCGAAGAGAGAGTCCTGTGACTGAGAAGAGTGTTGAGACAATGGTTATTACAAGTCACGTGAAAAGAAACTCACAACACAATGTCGAAGCTCGCAAGAAGGAGAACTCGGATGGACAAATGGTACCTGATGAGAATTACAGATCTTATCTCACATCGTTAGTGGAAAAGTCCAAAAGTTCAAGAACTAATCCTGAAAAAGAGATACAAGTTAAGTGTGAGGAAGATACAATGTCTTTGTCTGATTCTGATATTATCGCGGTTGGAGATCGTCCGTTTCTGGATGAAGAGGATTCTCCGTTTGTGCCATCAAAAAGTTATAAAGTGGTTGTACGTATTACCTTCATTCACCTTTGCTTTTGCCACAAACACATTCCTCTTTTTTTTCTTTCAAACTTTATGTTTTGACATTATCTTTTGTTGGATTTTTGTAAAGGATTTGGAAGAAGAGAGTGGTGATCAACCCGATTCTTGGTTTAAGAAGGAGATAATGAATGTTCTGAAGCAGCCATACAATGAAGAGGAGTTCAATGAACTTTACAATGAAGCATCAGTGTGTAGAGCGTTGACCAGATGTTTGGAACTACGAGATGGAGGAGATCATAGTTATACAACGAATCTAAAGAGACCTTCATATCTCGATATGTATCCAAGTAAGTTACCAGACAGAAGCTGGCAAACATGTTCTTGGAAATTTATGCTTTGCTAAATAAATAAATGAATTGATATGCTAAATGAAAAGGCTAGCTTCTGATTCCAAACAACAACAAACTTTGAAATTTACCTCTTAGAAAGTTAGGGAAAGTGTTAATTACCTTCATATTGAGTTTTGGTATGGTTTGATTTCACAGAATTCCAAAGGAAGGTTGAATATTTACGTAAAAAGGATCGCCATAGAGCTCTGAACCTGTTGCGCGGGTTTATCTTTTATTTAAAGGTAAAAGTGATCTGTTTATCTGTAATTTAAATCCTTTGGAAGGAGTAAAGATACTTTGTTGTTCATATGCAATTCGCTTACCCTGAAAACTTGTCTTCAGAGTTGTCCATTGGGTCATTTACCCTCTTTATGTGAATTTCGCTATATACAAGTGACCAATAAAATGAATGCTTTGCATGATGGATTAATCGGTGGATGTTATTGTTTCTCAGAATGTGGCTCGTCATGATGCATTTAAACCTTGGCGCAATCCTGAATGTTTGAAGATCACATGTTCCTGATAAAAGAGTATCAGCACTTGAGTTCTGACGGAAGAGTACAAATTCCATTTCCATGGTAAAAATAATTAGAGACCTTTTGTTTCATGAAATAATTTCGACAGGACTTGCTGTTATTTGTGTAAAATTTAACGTTATCATTGTGTAGTAGTGGCTTCCGGTTCTGCTATGTGATTATCTCTATACCATCTTCTCAAGTGCAATAAAGTTTCCAAGCGAACTTGTCAAAAAGAGAAGAGACCAACAAAAACGAATGTATTCCAATTTTTTCGATCATTTACAGATAAATATGTACAATTCTTCTCTGTAGAACGTATATCTAGAAGCTAACTCCTAAAAAACTACAAGAGAACGTATCAGAAGACGTGTAGTTGTCTTTCTCACAGAGAAAGCTTACCTTTCTACTCACCAAAAAAAACTGGTACTTGCTTCTTACTGCATCAAAGCTACTGGTCTGATTAGATTGTATATTGAAACCGGTGCTTCACTATCACTGGAGATGGATTGCTCGGTGGCTGGATCATTGTTACCACTGGCTTCATACTCACTAGCGCCAAGGATTATGAAGTCGAGGCCTTCCATTCCAAAAACTTCACTGTCAGTAGGACGTCTATCGACTACCATTGGCTCAGACTCGGAAAAGACTTTATGAAGTGAACCAAAGTAACGCCCACGGGAATTTTTCTCTGATGGTTCGCTTGGTCTTTTCCTCTTTCTTCCTTTGCTTTGGTTCTTGGGGTGGTGGAGCTTGCATTTCGATCCTTGAGAGCACGATCCAGTGGCTTCAAAAACTGGGCAGGTGTAGGAATGCTTCTTCCGACACTGTTACCATTATGTAGAGACAATCCGCAATCTTACTTCATCAAGTGTTTGTGAGCGAATTGAGGGATAAGTAAAATATGTGACATAAAGCCAGAGAGGGATATCTTTCCCTTATACTCCTTGTGGTATTACTCAACTTAAATTAATCTTACTTCATCCATGCTGTAAGATAACACACGTTTTCCTGAAGAAGTAGCAGTGGCATTTGATACTTTGGAGGTGCAGCTGTCTGAGGGAGGCTTTGACTGCCTCTCCAGAGAGGGTATTTCTCCTGTTTTAACAAGAAAAGAAGCGTTATCCACATCAACCCTACTGGCAGATCCCATGCTTTTGTCTTCAACAGTGAAACAGTTCAACTGGATAGCAGATGGAGGCATTCCAAGGGCAACACCAGGAGAATCATTTGATGGTTTTCGAAGAAGACTTCCCTTTACGTACGTAACTACTACTAGACTGGGCAGTCACTACGGGAAATTTCTGTTGTGTAGACAAAGTCGACGACGAAGGCTTGGCGGCTACAAAAGGAGAGGCAGAATCGGACTTTCGATGCCAGGTGTGACGCTTTGTGATATGAATAGGAGGGTTAGCATCTTTCTGAGTAGAATAATTGGATTTCTTTTTCCTCTTTTCTATTTCATACCTAGAACTCAGAGATGTCTTACTTTTAGAATCCCGATGAGGCACAGAGACTACGTGATCTTTAACATGTGTCAATCCAATTTTACCATCCGCATGTGAGTGTGATCTGGACAGACGAACACCTGAATGACCAAGAATTCAGTTCCATAAACTTTTCCATCAGGTGACAATGCTTCACCTTCAAATATATCAGTCTTAGCACTGTTTGACATGGGATGGACATAAGAATCGACATCTGAACCAGATGATGTTTTACCTAAGCAAGGATAATGCGCAAAAGAACTACTTGGCTGGGTTAACTCATGGGAGGTCATGACTTGCTCTTGTAGAGTATCTAAAAGAACATCTTCTTTTTGACTCTCTTTAACTTTGCTAGTTTCATCAACCATAGCAGCACCATGAATTTCACTCCGAATCTTCCTGAAGCTCAGCCTCGGTGAGCTGGATAAAGAATCACATGGAAACACTGAATCCCCACCAACAGCAACAGTATCAGTTTCCGAAGTTTTGTACTTAGAAGTTCCACCAGATGGCTTTGTTTTCTATTTATATTTGCTAGTTTCATCAACCATAGAAGCAACATGAATTTCACTCCGTATCTGTCTGTACATCCTTGGTGAGCTGGAAAGAGAATCACATGGAGACATTGAATCCCCGCTAACAGCAACAATATTAGTTCCTGGAGTTCTGTACTTAGAAGTGCCACCAGAAGGCTTGGGTTTCTCTTTACCTTTGCTAGTTTCATCAACCATAGCAGCAACATGAATTTCATTTCGTATCTGTCTGAAGCTCCGCCTTGGTGAGCTGGATAAAGAATTACATGGAAACACTGAATCCCCACTAACAGCAATAGTATCAGTTCCCAGAGTTCTGTGCTTAGATTTCCACTAGAAGCCTTTGTTTTCTCTTCTTGAGTATTTACTTTAATGCTTTCAGCACAATTATTTTCCTTATGCATGAAGCCACCTTGAGAATCACTGTAGTTAGCTTGAATAGATGTTTTGTTTTGTATCTGCTCATTCACTGCCATCAAGGGAAAAATATGACATGGACTGACAGAACTATCAGATACTAAGCAAGAACTGACCCTTGAAGAATCCTTTTCCAGATTTTTATCCATAGAGAGATTCCAGTGAGAACCAATTGCACCAGATGATCCACATTCAAAACGATCTTCGGGCAACAACTCGCATACTGTTGAACATGGTTGAGTTTCATGGATGCCAGAATCTGCATCAGTAACCGTTTCACTACCAGACATGCCATTAATTCTAATTGCAACATTCGTCTCAATTACGGACACAGAAGGGCTAGGTAGTTTATCACAAAATGAGGACGCATTTTGGCTAACGTCTTGCTCAACAATACTGTCACTTGCACCATCAGTGATATCTTTGCTAAGAGAAACATTTGGCTCCGATAAACAAGCTTTCCAAACCTCTACTATCTAAACCACTAAATTGATCTACAGAAGGAATCTCTGGAGGATGATGAGATGCTAAACCCATATCTTCATCAGGCACAACATTCTCAGTACTCACATTTTCCATACATACCTCAGAAGGTACTGCCATAGCTAAATCTGATTCATCACTACGTGAACAGCCAGTAGTTCTCTCCACAGGCAGCACATTTGGTGATTCCTTTACTGCAACCTTTGTCAGAGATGAAGAAGTGCCATTTACACAAGCATGTTTACCTTCGTCACTGTCCAGATTGTCAGCCATTTCTGCAGCACTATTAAGAGGCGTAGGTTCCATGGATTCTTTTTTGCTAACATTCTCAACTGATGAATTGACCGTGTCTTCACAATGAGGAAGATCTTTACTTTCCACCTGGAAAACTACATTCATATCAGGTGCCTTGATCATAGTACTGCGGTATGTCCCAACGGTGAAACTGTTAGCATTAGCAAGATCCCCTGAAACACTATTATTTGCATCAGCAAGATCCATTGAAACATTAGCAACATCCAGAGAGACAGAGGAAACCAGACCCTTGGGGCGAATACTAGAGGAGTCATTTTCAGGAGACAACTCAGACAAGGAATCTACGTTCTTACTGATCCCTTTGTTGTCATCTTCAATACCACCACTATCTGACTTCGCCAACACCTGATCACCAGGGTATTCGCTACTACAATAGATGGATGCGTCTAGAGATGACTTCTCAAAATCCTTTTCTTCATAACCCAAAGATCCAAAAGATGAACCAATGGATTTCCTTTCTTCTAACCCAGTATTTACCTTCCTCATTGGTGATTCTGTACAATCCATGTCCTCATCTTCACAAGGTTGATACCCAACACCACTACACATGAACTTACCAGCAAAATGAAGTCCTCCTTCAGAAGACCCAGGATGATCAGCAGCTGTTGGCCATGATACAGGAAATATAATAGGAGACATATTGACTTTTGTCTTCATCTTCACGATTTCTTCCTTCTCCATGACCTTCGGCATAAGAGCTTCACCAGAATTACAACCAGTGCCCTTTCTGTCCAAAATTTCTTCATGAGACTTTACTATACTTTTGTCTCCATCAATAATATCTTCCTCAGGAGAGCAAGCCTCCATATTGCTATCATGTTTGGCATTCGAGTCATCCTTGGCCTCTTTCAAAGCCTCACAAAAACTAGAGATCTTTTCCGCAGCATGTACAGTACTACGAACTTTTGCTTCACTATCATGGGTTGAAGCTTCAGGACCTGTATAGGTAATTTTGACTCTGCTATCCTGAAAACTGACCTCGTTCATACCCCTGGCATCACTAGAAGACGGGGTTGAGTGATTATTAGGTTTCTTTTCAATTTCAGATGCAGTAGTTTGCCTTGTAGATTGTCTGGAGCCTTCAGAAATCGATGCCCCATCTGACAAAGGTGTTCTCAACTTTCCATTTTGATGCAGCTACATATTTGGAATATTCCAAATATCATTATTATTCAGATAATTTATTTATATATTTAAATTTATATTTTAATGCTTATCGTTTTAGAGATTTCTAGAATATTATAGGGTTTTAGGATCTATTATAAATAAACCGTTTAGGTCTCCTATTGTATTGAGTTGTTGATTTTTAATAAAGAACTTTGACTTTTGAGAGAAAAGTATTATCTATCCCTTGTTTTCGGCAGATCTATCGAAAACAAAATCGATAACGATAACGAGAACATGAACACTAATCGAATGACACATGCAATTAAAGAGGAGGACATGAACAAAAAATTAAGAAGGTGTAACACTCTTATATGCGCTCATATTATAATAGCACTGACAATTTACAAACGCTATGAAAAAGTAACGTCTATAACATTTATTGCGGAGTTTGTAAAAACGCTATGTTTTAGTGCTATCAATAATAAACAATAGATTGTCTCATGCCCTTCTCTTTTATTGTCTAATTAGAGATCAGATTCATGTTTGGGAGTTTCTATCGTGGGCTCAAAACTATCAAAAGTTCAAGACTTTAGCATAGTACACACCAATGCAAAGATAAATTAAGGACCAACTCTAAGTGCATTGGAGTTGAAATGATTTTATGATGTGAGACGTTAAATACCGATCATCGGAATTGCAACAATGGACATTGTTGATATGCACTAGACGTTTTAAGAACGAATCTTTGCTATTCTTTCGATTTCGTCAAATTCAAACTCTAGCTAAAAGGTATTCTCAATCAAACAAACTACAAGAAAAACAACGGATTTTGGACGGCCGAATCCGTCGGAATCCCGTCGGAAACAGAGATTACAGACGGATTTCCGATGGATTTTAGCCGTCGGTTCTATCTCCTCAGAAATAGAAATCCGTCGGAAATCCCTCGGAAATTTCCGACAGATTTCCGAGGGAAATGATAACCGACGAATTTCCGAGGAATATTCCGTCTGTTTGTTTTCCGACGAGTTCTGAGGAATATTCCGTCTGTGAGTATTCCGACGGTCCTAGTCCGTCGGAAATCTCTCGGAAATTTTTTTTGTAATATTTATTAAATCATTATTTTATTTTGTTTATTAAATAAATTATTTAATTATTAAATAATATATAAAAAACGAAAACTATAAATTAATATTTAAAAATATTACAAAATGTTTTAGAAATTGTTGGAAATTACAAAAAAAACAAAATTAAAATTCAGGAAAATCCGGAAACTTTGATTTGAAGAATTCCGCCATTTTGTCGCTCCGGGATTTCTGACTAGAGAGTACGTCCTCCAAAGTCGTTACTTTTCCCTTCAGCTCTTCGTTTTGGCGGATAACGTCTTCATCCATCGGGAATCCGGCCCACTTGCCTCGAACCGCCAGCACGGTCTTGATCGAATTGACTGTAAGACCTACAAAAATAAAAACAGAAAAACCGAATCATTCAAAAAAACATATAAATAATAATAAATATTTTAATAAAAAAATCAATACATTTTTTATGAAAATTATAAATATTGTTTATTAAAATTACATTTATTTAAAACATTTTTAATAAATAAATATAAAAATGTTTTACAAAATTTATTTATTAAAAAACGTTTTTAAAAAAAATTATTTATGAAAATCGTTTTGTAAAAATAATTTTGTGAAAAACGTTTTAAAAATATTTATTCATAAAAAACGTTTTTACAACATATAAATTTTATTAAAAACGTTTTTAGAAAATATATTTATTAAATTGTTTTTTACAATATTCATTTATTAAAAAACGTTAACTAAATTCTATTTATATATATTTTTTCAAAAAATGTTTTTACAATATTCTTTTTATAAATATATTTTCAAAAAACATTTTTTTATAAAAACTATTTATAAGTATAATCACAAATTCAACAAAAAAATAACTAACCTAATTAAATCTAATAATTCTAAAAATTTCAACAAAATCTAATATAAAATCTAATCACAAATTCAACATAAACCACACAAAAAATCCACAAATCCACAACAATCAAACTAATCTAAAAACCTAATCTAATCCACAAATTTCTCAAAATCAACAAATTCCACGACCTAATCTAACAACAACAAATAATCAAATTTTGTCACTTACATTGTAGGCGGCAGTTGCGAAGGGTGGCGACTGCGGTGTGCGGCGGCAACAGGTGGTCGGCGGCGGCGGTGGTCGGCGGCTGCGGTGGGCGAGCTCCCTCGGGAAGAAAAAAGAAGAGAGAAGAAGAAAAGAAGAAGAAAAAAAGAGTGTAAGGAAGAAGAGAAAAAAAGAAGAGAGATGAGAGTAAGGAAGAAGAGAAGAAAAAGAGAAGATCGAGAGAGAGTTGATAGAATTTAGAAGATCAGAGAAGAAAATGAGAGAGAAGAAGATTAATCGCGTGAATATAATTAAAGATTTCCGACGGACCCATTCCCTCGGGAATCCGTCGGAAATCAAATTTAATTAACCGCTTCGGTTTCAATTAATTTTTGTTTGGCGGTTTACTTTCGCGGGTAAAATTTCACGGTCCGTCGAAATTCCGTCGGAAATCCCTCGGAAATTTCCGAGGGATTTCCGACAGACGTTGATATTTTGATGTTTTATACTTAGCATTTTTTCGGGTGTAAAAGCCTTAAATATCACTGGCCGTCGGAAATCTCTCGGAAATTTCCGAGGGATTTCCGACGGGTTTAGGGTTTATGGTTTAAATTACGAAGATTTCATAAAATTTAGCGTGAAATAACTATTATAGATACATACTAATCACAAAAACCTTTGAAAACTAGTTATTTTGGATTTCGTAACAATGGCTCGATGAACGAGTTCAAGCATTCATAAAAACACATAGAACATATAAGAACACTTACAAGTCTTATTAGGGTTTCGATTAAAAACTTCAAAATGTTTGATTCATTATAACATTTAACAAAAAATATGTATAATATGGTACTTCTACACTTAGAAAAACCTAACATGTTAAAAATCCGGCAAATTCGAGGTTTATTCCCCTAAACCGTCGGAAATCCCTCGGAAATTTCCGACGGATATATGCATTTTCAGTCTTAGCCGAGGGAATGTCCAGTTTTAGCAAGGGAATCGTAAACTGACTCGGCTAAAACTGAAAATGGATAGGTCCGTCGGAAAGCCCTCGGAAATTTTCGAGGGATTTCCGACGGACCTATGCATTTTCAGTTTTAGCCGAGGGAATGTCGGGTTTTAGCCGGGGAATCGTAAACTGTCTCGGCTAAAACTGAAAATGGATAGATCCGTCGGAAATTTCCGAGGGATTTCCGACGGACCTATGCATTTTCAGTTTTCGTCGATATTCCATCGGAAATCCATCGGGATTGCCCGACCGATTTCCGAGGGAATTAAATCCGTCGGAATATTCCGAGAAATTTCCGAGAGAATATATCCGTCGGAATTCCCTCGATAAGCCATTGGTATTCCGTCGGAAATTTCCGACGGTTTGGAACCCGTCGGAAATGCCGTCGAAAATGCGTGTGTTTTCTTGTAGTTAAATTTCGGGAATTCTATGGAAACAAATTTAGGGTTTTCAAATTTCAAACTACACCACCGAATTTGACATTTGATTATCACTCACAACAAAAAAAAATTGCGGTGGTTGTTGAACTACGATTCGACCAGATGAAGAACATATGAAGAAGAAACCGATTTACGAAAAAAAAATTTAAAAAAAAAATTGAGGCGTACCCGTTGAAATTTCTCCGGCGAGCCTCCGATTCTGAGAAATCGTCGATATACAGAAAATAATCCTTTTGTCGTCAAACATAAACGATATTCTATTAAAATATAGTTTAAATTAGTTTATTATTAGAATAATAAAATAGAATAAATAAAAAACAAATTAGATATTATCTTGTGTAGATCTGTAAATATATTTTAGTATTTATTTGAATAAAATTCATGATTTAAATATCTAAATTAGTATAATTGTTATTTAGGTTACTTTGGTCATTTAACTTTTAAATAAGTGTAGTTATCAAAAAAAAATAAAAAATGGTGTAGTTTTCAAAATATAAACTCATGTGAAGACATTTTCTCAAATTCTGTAGATTTAATATTTTATTGGCAACCAGAAGACCACCAAGGTTGCACCACACATATTTATTTCAAAATTTAAAAGTTATAGGAGTAGCACCAAATATTTATTTATGTATGAAGTTTCCAATTATAAAGAAAATCGAATGTTAACAACAGAGTTGACACTTTGTTAGTTTCTTGGAGAGAAACGTCGTTGTATAACTTGTGTAATTGCATTGTACTCTCTTTGTGTTCCTAGTATGTTTTTTTATGTAATCATAGTTTCTAATTCAATAAAGAGGTTAAAAGGATGTAAACGGATGAAAACGAATGTTAACAACTTAACCTGAAGAATAATGTTTAATTACTACTGCTATAATGATTAGAAATCAAAGATCGGTTTTATTAATAAAAGCCTTTTAGTTTAATATTAAATCCAAAAGGTATAAGTTTTCATCAACTAAATAATAGTACAAGTTTTTTACCATGAGGTTTGTGTTTTACATGGACATTTTGAGGTTGTTCCGTTTTGAAATGATGGTTCAATAATATATAATTGCTTTAAATATATATAACCGTAGTTTTTTATTTATTTATGATTTAGAGCTTTTGAACCAAAATCCAAATATATTTCAAGGACTAGAACACGTTATTTGGCTCCATCTCAAGTACCAATCGATCATGTAATTTACAGGTTTTGCTTTGATGTTTTTCTAATCAAATTAGCAATACTTGGTATATAATAATGTAATTATTATTTTTTTAAATCGTTTCTATAGAATACTATCATTAATTCTGGTTAGTTGTTAATGATCAAATTAATTCAAAGTAGATGAACAGCTCTATATACGAAGTTAAAGAATGAGACTTTGGAATAATTCGTACCCTAATTTTCAATTTAAAAATAGAATTGAACTAATCAAGTTTCTACCTAATGGATCCATTGACTTGGAAAAGAGAAATCTATCGACCACAAACATACAAATGTAAAACCATATGTTATACTTATAAGTCGCAATACAGAAATTATAAGCGAGCCAAATAAATGAATTGAGCTAAAAGGAATAGTCAGATGTTTACGGTAAAGATCTTCAGGACGATCGTCCACCAACCCCCAACTATGTTAATGATGATGTTGGGATTTGATTGGTAGTTCTTAAACCATATCCAACCCACTTTTATTTTATATTCTAAACGTTAATTTCTGGAAAATCTTTTCCATTGGCACTCCATATCAACCTATATATTGAGTAATATTTTCAAATTTTGTTTTTTCTTAATGCTTTTTCCTCCACTCACACATAAAACACATTTCACTTGATTATCACTTCATTCATGATCAGATTTAAGCAAAATTTCTCCGATGACCACATATATCCACCAAACCCAATTGTTCGATGCCGCACGAAACCTTTCGCTCGAACACGTTTCAATGACATTTGCAACAAGATTGGAATTACTAAAGTTCCTCCATATTGAAGAGGCATGTAAATGTGTGTTGCGGACTTAGTTGTAATTATCAAATCTCTGATGTTTAAAGAATGAGTACAAATGTACAATTGAGTTTCACCATGACATACGTTACTCGCAGTGCAAACAAAAATCATATATATAAAATTAAGTAAGGTTTCACTCTCTCCTTACTGGGCCACTTGGCATTTTCTAAAAAATAAGAAAAAATAATTTACTCTTAAATTACACACTTAAAACACAATTTAAAAAAATCACATGAATATATTGCTTCACATTTACTATGCAATTTAAACCACTATTAAACTTATTCAAACATGTCGACATATGTAATTATTGGCAGACTTTTGAAAAAAAAAATAATATTTTATATAATTATTGCGATTAATACCACAAATTAAACTGCTTGACATCTTTATAAATTAAACCACAAATATGATTTGGAATAGTTATGTTTCAAAAGTATATAAAATAAAATAAATAAAAAATCAAAGACCACATTGAATTCGTACCCATCAATATGATTTGCACTAATGATTCAATTGACAAAATTAGAACAGTTAGAAAATGCTTCCACTTACTCACAGTTTTAAAAGTTATATTTGAATTAGCTCAAAGAGGAAACTCAAAACGTACTTCACCATATAATTTAAAATTCATTACTAAATTTAATGACAACAATAAATTGCCCCATTAAATATATTGATGCATTTTCTACTAAATGTTTTCTAACGTATAAGAAGACCTGTCTACCAGAAAAAGTCGACTTTAATTTTGTACGTATATATAAAGATAGATGATTACTTTGATGAGTATTAGACTGGAATTAGCTCCTCAATTTCGTCTTCACATTCAGCTTTTATTTAGTCCTCTCAGTATTCATATTAAGGTTAGTTTAATCTTAGGTACATTTTTTTCCTATTTTTGCTTTGTTTTAATTGTATTAGAGATTTTTTTGGCAATATAGTTTTTTCTCCTCAGCATCTCTCGGGAATTAAGATTTCTGTCACGTATCATAAATTGTAGTTTAAACGATTGAAGAAGAGCAAGGAAGGAGTTGATTATGCAAAATTGATCAGAAGAATTATATTTCTCCATTTTAAATACACAATTCAAATTGTATATAAATATATTACTCATATTTTCAACGAAAAAGAAATATGTTTATGATTTTGTAGGGAGTTTTCATATAATTAGTTTGGTAATGATCGATTGGATTAAATACATACAATTTTTTTCATTATAGATTTGTTCTCACAATTTATACATCTGAATATGGTCGATTGGATTTTAATAAGTAATGGTTTCATAAATTAATTATGCGTGTAACATAAGAATATAATATTTGTAAATAATTTAGAGATCTTAGTTACGCAATTATATAAATTGAAATACCCTAAGGATAATTATATTTTTTAGTCGCACCAAAAAGAATATTTAGTTTCAGACGAGCTCCAGCGTAATTTGTGAGATGGCAAACTTAAGCGGAATGTATGCGCTGACGAGCTCGAGCAAGATTTGATAACAGGTCAGCTAGGACTTGTACTTTCGCGTAAGTCTTTGATATATTTTGTATAGATCTTTTTTAAAGCTTGATCGTCGATCGTAGATCGGGAGATGAATTTCATCTCGTAATCGCTGAGTAATGCAAAGCATTCTCTAGTGCGAGGAAGACATTCCTAGATTATTTAGGAATTCCTTATTTTAGGGTTTATGAGTATACCACTATACCCAAAAGAAAAACCATCCATACAGTTGATATGTGGAAGCGAAATCATGTTATATGAACTTGCTTCGAATAGGTTGATGAGGTCGAAGCGTGCTCACCGTTTTTGTAATTTTTCTCTGACTAATTCCAGATTGACTAGCCAATTAATATTGTATATGTTTATGATTTTGTAGGGAGTTCTCCATTTTAAATACATAACCATAAATTATAATGAAACAACAAATAATACAAACTAACTAAATTTACAATCCACGCACGCATAGCGTGGACACTTATCTAGTTACAAAAAAAAAAAAAAAAATTATCATGGGCCATGTGCTCTGGCCATAATTTAATAAAAAATTTCGAAAACATTGACCCTAAATTATGAAACAATTTGTTAAAAGAAATTAGAAAATTTTTTGGGTTCACTCCTAGAGANTTTTGTTTCACAAATATAGATTTTTAAGTTTTCTATGCACTTTTTTAGTTAATGATGATAAATTGTAAATTTCAAAAAAAATAGTTGAGTTTAATTATTGGATTACTATTGGTTTAGTTGTAAAAAGTTGTTAATCACAAGAATTATATTTCTCCATTTTAAATACATAACCATAAATTATAATGAAACAACAAATAATACAAACTAACTAAATTTACAATCCACGCACGCATAGCGTGGACACTTATCTAGTTACAAAAAAAAAAAAAAAATTTATCATGGGCCATGTGCTCTGGCCATAATTTAATAAAAAATTTCGAAAACATTGACCCTAAATTATGAAACAATTTGTTAAAAGAAATTAGAAATTTTTTTGGATTCACTCCTAGAGATCACCTCTTTTTATTTTAACCAATAAGAATATGACATGTAATACTACACTTAAATAAAAATACAAAATTAAAAATGGAAATTAAACAAATAAACTCTTTCTCTCTCACGGCTCTGCTTCTCCGTCTCTTAACATGTGCTGACATCTTCCGAAGTAGATTCCATTAACATGAGTACTCTTCTTCGTCAAGCCACCTCCACTTGGTAAGAATAGCTTGACTACGAATTGTTGTGTTCTTATTACTAGTGGCCTTTGGTCTTATGTATGTTTGTGGTAACTTTCTTCTCTACATGACTGTTTTTCTTTTCCATCTCATCACAACAAGCTCCAATTTATACATCAATTCACCTCTCACATAGTCTCTGATACGTTAATTAGGCCACTTTTCAACACAATTTAAGCAATGTATGAACCTTAATACTTGGTGTCAACGCCAACCAATTCCGATCGAAACCGAATGACGGCGTCACCGTTTTGAACAGAGTTCCACGGATCGTGAACGGAGGAGGAAACATGAAGACATCATATGCTCTGTGATTTTGCAAGAAAGTGATCGAGAAACAAGAAAATAATAAGAAAGAAGATCAATCTAAAAGAAAATAATAAAAAATAATACGAATGTGATTTTGCAAGAAAGTGATTCCACAAGAGAAGAAAGAAAATCAATCTAGCCTTAATACTTGGTGTTACGAATGTGATTTTGGAAGAAAATAATAATAAAAAAACATCATATGCTCTGTTATGAATTGTAAGGGCATCCGCAATGGGGATTGCTTAATATAGGTGCTAATATATTTTTTATTATTATTATACCTCTGTTTTGCTGTTGCGTTATTTTTCTTTTTCTTGTCGAAAACTCCCAGCCACATGTCGCTAAGCGTCAGTAGCTTAAATGTCTTATTTAAGCGCTGGTTCGAGTTAATAAAAGCATTTTTTATTTAAATTTAAATTTTTTTACCTTTAGCACCTGCATTAGGAGCCTGCGCTGCGTATGCCCTAACAAAGCTTTACGATGAACCACAATTCTCTTGTCAAATTCCTACAAAATATAAGCTTTCAAATTATTTAAAAAAAATGGCAGCTAACTCAAATATAAATAGTAAGAATGAAGTATTTACCACGTGCACTTGAGAGAAATGACTCATTATATAAGGTCGGACTGGTGGTAGCAACATATAACTGGGTATCGAGAGTAAGAGTTGAGTCCTGAACATTTATCAATTCTATCCAATAATTAATATATTTATTAAGTCACATTTTGATCAAAATTGGACATAACCTAAAAAGAAAATGATAACTTTTTCTTTGTTGTAGCATTACTTGATGATTTTGATGTACGCCGATTTTTCATTTAAAGAACACTCAAATATCGACCATGGGGTCTGACTTTTTTGTTCTTTGGTCGTCCAAGAGAAGCTTTTCTTTTTATTCCACGTGCATTTGGAACTTCCTCGGCTTCTTCTTCTTCTTCCACAAGTTCAACATCTGAAGTTTGGAGCATCCATGCATTAGCTTTCACAAGTTCCTTTTTACTTTCCTCCAATTTTTTAAGCAACAAAAACGCATCTTCATTGCGCACAACGTCAATTTTATATGATCAGCAACAACAGATTCAATCTCACGGAAAGTACGACATATATGGCTATATCGCCTTCCAATCGATTGCTTCACTTTTTCACTAGGTGACTCTGAATGATAATAAGATATGCTTCATGCTTTTACCTCTTTACTCCATCGATTCAGAATGTAGGTAGATGGAATTCTTCTAACATTCTTCTTGTCCAACACTTTCAATGCATGACGACATAAGATCCCAACAAGAGAAAACTTCATGCAACCACAATGTATTGTTTCCTTTGTAGCTGATGTGTTGCGTTTTTGATGTTTTCCAACTCGTGCTTTTTGTACATAATCGAGTCTTTTTCAAGTGTTTTAGTCTTTTAGGAGTCATTTCAGGTCTAAAAGCGTTCCGGGACGGAGTCCGGAGGCCTAGAACGGAAAAACGACAAAACCAAGCCGAAAAAGATGGGACGATCGATCCACCCCCTTGGATCGATCGATCCACAAAGCTGGACAACTCCTTGATCGAGCTCTGACTGATTCGGACCGATCGATCTTCAAAAAAGATGGGATCGATCGATCCACCCCCCTGGATCGATCGATCCACAAAATCGGACAATTGCTGGATCGAGCTCTCACTGATCCAGATCGATCGATCTCGAAAAAAGATGGTATCGATCGATCCACCTACTTGGATCGATCGATCCATGACCTGAAAACAGTTTAAAAAACGTGTTTTGTACTATTTCACCTAATTTTTCTTTCCTTTGACGAAAAAAACTCGAAAATAAGAGATCTAATCTCAGATGTATCATATGAACTTGTCTCTGTACTACTCTCTTTAATCTTGGTGATTTGTAAGCTTGGAAAGCAAACATTTGATTCTACATATTGAAGAAGTTTTCTTAATCTCTCTTCTATTTCTGTTTTTGTTAATCATGTGTTCTTCATCATCTCTCTGTATTTTTTTTGCAATCATGAGTGAGTAGTTTCTTAGTTAGGCCAAGGGTGTTAAGGGATTTCATGATTTAACGGTTTAGGATAGATTAAACGGGGATTTATTCGGTGGATTCTTCGTCTAGGGTGTTCTTATTGCTTGAATTAAACTGATCACTTAGTTCATGATCTTAGGTTATCTAGCGCACGGGAGTGTTTGTCTAGATGCCGGAATTATCCTAGATGAGCAAAGCGTCCTTATCCAACGGGAGTTGATGTTAGGCGTTCTTGTGAACTTATCAAATCGAACTAGAAAAGCATGCTTAGAACCTTTGAATTCAACGGGAGTTAGTATTCATAGTTTTAAGCATATGGATTAATACTTCGGGAGGAGGTTAATCTATTATTAGGTTTGAGTTCTAGACGATTCTTAATGCAATCCCCTGTTTAAGATGCATTAACCGTTGTTTGTGATTTCCCGCAACGTCACCCGAGGCTTAACGCTTTTTTTATCTGAATTTACATCGTTTTAGTTGTTGTTCTTAGTTTCGAAATTACAAAACCAACAAAATCTGTCATTCGTCTTAGATTTAATTTCATCATGCATTCTCATAGTCGTAACGCTTGGTCCTTGTGGATTCGATCCCTACATTACTACTTCGTATTGCTGTGCACTTGCGGTAGTTACATGTAGGGTTAAAACCTGAGCTCATCAAGTTTTTGGCGCCGTTGCCGGGGACCAATTGTTGCCTATGAGTCTTGGACGAAAGTTCAAACTACGAATTTTTTTTTGTCGTTACTAACTCGTTTCATTGTTGCTCTTTTCCGTGCATCTCAGGTACATGACCAGGAGCCAAGGCTCTGAAAATCTGCTTGAGTTGAACAACGAAGATTTGGCAAGAGTGGAACGAGAAAACAACAGAGCTAGATTGCAAAAAAGAGAAATGGAAAACTTACCGGACAATCAAAATCTGCCTGTTGATGAAGACGAACATCACGAGTATTGCGAGGAAGGGAACCTCTTGAACCCTCCTCCTCTTGCTCATGATGGAGATGGCGATCTAAACGCCAATGCAAACCAAGCAGCAGCTGCTGCTGATGTCCATAGACGAGCCGAAGCTCGTAGGCAAGCTGCTGCTGCTCAACACCATTTGAATCAAAGACGGCCTCCACGCAGACCGATCGGGGGTATTGACACTCCTCACCAATTTTACCAGGACATAACCGCTATTCGTCCACCGCCTATTCAGATGCAGAACTTCGAGATCAAACCTCAGATCATTGCTCTCGTCGAGAGACATCTGTTCTATGGGAAAGCTTCGGAGAATCCTATGGACCACATTGAAATGTTCGAAGAATTTTGCAGCACTACAAGCTCAAATGGAGTCCCTGCGGACTATTTGAAGTGCAAGCTTTTCTCCTTCTCTTTAGCTGATCGAGTAGCGAGATGGCTCAAATCTCTAGAGCCGGGTTCTTTGACTTCTTGGGACGCAATCCGATCAGCATTCTTGGATCAATTCTACACCAAATCCAAGACCGCTTCTCTCATAATCAAGATTACTCAATTTCAACAAAACAACGGTGAACCTTTCAATGAAGCATGGGAGCGGTTTAGAGAATATCTAAGGGAATGCCCTCATCATGGCTATTCCGACGAACAAGTGCTGAACATCTTCTACGATGGAGTAGATTGGGACTCCAAGAATTGTCTAAATGCGGCCAGCAATGGCAACTTCATGACAAAGACCAAGGAGGAAGCTTATGAGCTTATTGAAAATCTTTATGCGAGTTCAAGTCATCGCAATCCCGAGTATGATAGAACGAGACGTGTGAGTGGTGTTGAAACGCAAAGGATGGATGAACTTTTCGCAAAGGTTAATGGCATCGCTGCACTACTTAAAGGAAATCAAAAAGCTGTCAACTCTTTTGAAGAGACTAGAGAAGAAGGACTCTACAAAGAGAGTGCTGAACAAGAACAAGAGTACGAAGATGAGGTAAAATACGTACAAAATCAGGGATTCTTCAACAAAGGCTTCAACCAGAACTACATAAATCATCCCAATTTCTCATACAGAAGCACCAACGTTGAAAACCTGGAAGACCAAGTTTACCCGCAACAAACCGGTTTTCAGCCAAAACCGACCGCTCCAAATCAGGGGATCATCATATTCTCTAAGGGTTTTCAAGGTCAGCAAGGGGTGCAAAATCAAGAACGGAAACCATTTGCACAAGGAGGTTTCCAGCAGAAACAGTTTGTGCCTAACCAAGGCGGTTATCAGCCAAGACAGCAGTTCGGGCAAGACCGAGGACGGAATAGTTTCCAAAACCAAGGCGGTTTTCAGCAAAAACAGCAATTCAACAATCCTCAACCCAGCCAAGAGTCTAAACTTGAGGCGATGATGCAACAATTGATGGTTAATCAGCAAAAGACGGCTAATGAGATTAACGTCAAGGTGGATGGAATGTACCAAGATCTCAACAGCAAATTCGAGGCCATTCAAACTCATGTGAAGAAACTTGACACTCAAGTAGCTCAAACGGCGGAAGCGGTCAAAAGACCTAGTGGAGTTCTTCCGGGAAAAGGGGAACAAAACCCAAAGAATGAGTTTGTCCAAGCAATCACATTGAGGAGTGGGAAAGAGATTGAAACCGTGGTTGAGTCTAAGGGAAAGGAGAAGATTCCCGAAATCATAGACGTGGAAGACGATGGTGTAGTTGATGAGGCAAGTTCCTCGTCCAAATCACAAGAAGTCGAGGAGGCACCTATAGCTCCACCAGCACGTGTCTACGTGCCTAAGGTTCCTTACCCTAGGCGCCCGAAGAAGACACAAAGAGATCTTGAGCAAGCAAAATGCAAAACGCTAGTGAATGAGCTTTCGGTGAGACTTCCTTTTATCGATGCGGTCCAGATGGTTCCCGCGTTGAAGAAGTATGTGAAAGACATGGTCACCAACAAGATTACAAGTGAAGAAGGCGTGATGTGATAAGTGTATGTTTTGCATGTTTTTAAGGTTTAGTTTCATAGGTTTTTAGTTCCAATTTGTATGGTTTTGGGATATTTTCATGCATTTAGGTCCAACTTGAGTCTCAATGCATTTTAGATGTCCTAGGTTGTCTTTGCATTCTTTTTGGCTTGCTTGAGCCATTTTCAGGTGTTCTTGGAGTCATAGGAGTTGGAGGAGTGAGGATAGCCATCAAAAAAATGTCATTGCGGAAAACAGAGATGCAGGATCAGGTTGAGACGTCAGAAGTTTGGTATTGGATGAAGGACTTTTCACCGATGGATTAAGCTCATATTTTAACACAAGCTAGATCAATGGATTAGCTTTCATTTGGAAGTTGTTTGAGGCCATTCCAACGGTGCGATCAAAAGTTATGCCGATTTTCGTGACGATTGTCAAGTCTGGCGAGCAAGAGGAGCGAGAGGAGAAACAAGCCAGATCGATCGATCCACAAACTTGGATCGATCAATCCCAAACATCGAAGATTTCCCAGACCGACCTAAAATGCCAGATCGATCGATCTCATCTTTTTGGGGGATCGATCCTCTGGATCGATCGATCCCCTACTTTTGACCATTTTCTGGGCCAAAACCACCCGAAGTGCTCTAAAGATCGACTCAGAAGAACGGTTTACATTTGGATTTTGCTTCAGCGGTCTTCATAAAAGTTGTAGATATTTGAGTTATATTTCCAATGGAGGTGGTTTCAAGTCATTCTAAGCAGTGGTTCGAGAGTTATGGCGGATGTAGTGAAGACGTATCAAACCAAAAACTAGTCTCCTAAAACAGTGTAAAAACGTATTTTTCTCTACTTTACCTAACTTTTGGTGACTTTGGACGCCCAAAGCTGTATAATTATTGGTCTTTGGACCAGATCTAAGAATCTTTTTATCACTTTTAACAAAAACTCTAGAGAGAAAACCTTGTTCTTGATTTGAAGATTTGTAATCCTAAGAAGATCTAGTGAAGTTTTCTTGAATCCTCTTATACATTTCTTCTTATTTTGCTTATGGCTTTCATTTGTACGGTTTATATTTGTGATTTAGCTATGTGTGAGTAGTTCTTTTAGGATTCTTGGGTGAAGTAGATTAGGGTGATTCTAGGTTTGTTCTTGATATTTAGGAGTTAGATTACTTGAAATCCTTTTTCATTAAGTGTTCTTAATGCTAGATTGACCTTGATCTAGTTGATCTAGAACCTAGGGAATTTCATCACCCGGAAGGTGTTTGATGAAAGTCTTGAACGAATTTAATGAGTGCTTTTCATATCTTAGCCAACGGAAGTTGTAATCTTAGGTGAATTGTGGCTATTTAGACTTGTGTTCATTGCTTGTTAGTCATAGAATCGCGAACGGACGTTTATGACGGTTTATGACTAAGAAAGGGGTTAATACCATGGACGTGGATTAATCTTTAATGTGTTCTAAGGCCTAAGGAGGTATTTAGTCGAATGTTTGAGCATCTTGAATAGATTAAAGGATCACCCGAGTCGTTAACTTTACCCAAGAATTCGTTTGTTTAAATCGATATTAAACGTTCTCTTGATTACTTTGCTTCTCGTTTATTGGAATTGAAATTGTGTCATGTCACTTATAAAATTTTGTATGTTTCAATTTGTTATAATCAAAACCAAAACCGAATCATTGCTTAGATTAGATAACATCATGTATTCTTAGTGCGTCGTTCTTATTTCCCTGTGGATTCGATCCCTAAGTGCTGCAATGACATGCCATTAGATTGAGGCATTGTGCACAATGGGTAATTGTGCGGACCGTAAAAAGTCCAACTATCATGATGATGATTACTAAAGAGTGCAGTGCAGTGCTGTGTTGCAAGGAAGAATACCCGATAAACTTGAAGATCTGGGGAGATTCGTACTATCTGTGCAAATTGGGCTTCTAACCTTTGAGCATTCTCTCTGCGATTTAGGTGCTAGCGTTAACCTCATGCCATACTCCGTTTCTAAGCGCCTTGATCTCACGTCATTTGATATATCATGGTTTTTACCCCTTTTAAGCCATGATATAGGTCCGTTTTATAGAGTATTTCTACTATTTTGTAGTGTTTTAGAGTCTTCTACAGGTTTTAGCACGTTTGGAGCATTTTGGAGCATTTTGGAGCATTTTGGAGCAAAACAGAAGTTCGTGTAGCTGAGTACCGGATTTGAGGCCTCGGTATCGATCGACACTAACTAGTGTCGGTCGATACTCACTGAAGCACGAGTCGCGACTTTAAATGAAGATTTGAAGAACTTCCCACCGATGGATTGAGCTCAAATTTGGACACAAGACAGATCTTTGGATTAGCTTTCATATGGAAGTGGTTTGAGGTCATTCCAACGGTGCGATCAAAAGTTATGCCAGTTTTCGTGAAGACAGTCCAATCTGGCGAGCAGTGACTAGTGTCGGTCGATACTACCTTAGTGTCGGTCGATACTAACTACATGAAAACAGGAAACTCGACTTTTTACAAGTCTTGAGAGTTTGCACCTTGGTCCAGAAGTCTTTAATAATTACAAGAAGCCCCAAAACGTGTTTTAGCATTATAATTAGGTTTTTCAGCCACTTTTGTTGGCTAAGCTTGATTTTACTTTGGTTTTGGAGAGATTTCTGAGAGAGACAAATCTGAACCTCTTGTTTTACTCTTCTATCTTATTTTATTTGATGATCTATTCAATCATGTTGTTGTTTTCAATCACCATGTCCGAGTAGATCCCTTGTTAGGTTCAGGGTTCTCATAAGGGTTTTCTCTGAATGTTATGTTGAATTGATTGATTAGGATTCACCATCTGAATTAAGTTCTTCGCCTTAGGTTGTTCCCATAGCTAATTCTAGGTTGACGAATCTAGAACTTAGATCTTAGGATAATTGGTTAGGCACGAGAGTGCGATTAATTACCTGACAGAACCTAGGTGAGCAAAATAACTATTCGCAAAGAGATTTGGTCTACTTGTTTTGTGAACAAATCAAACATGAAATAAAAGCTGGTTTAGACTTTAGGATTCGCAAAGAGATTTGGAATTCTAGGATTTAGGCTTAGATAGTTTTCGCAACGAGAGTTGGTTAGCTATACTTTAGTGATTTGAGTTCAAGAACCGCGCTAAATCTGAATCCTGTTAGTTAGTTTATCTACATTCATTGAATTCCTGAGAAATACCCTGAGCCTATCTTCTTTCCCATTGATTCACAACTTATTTACTTTACGCACTGCTTTAATTTACATCTTTCTGGTTTAGCTTGATTCTAATCTACATAATCTATTGTGTGAATTCTGGAGTTCTTGTGTTCGACCCCTAACTATACTACGACAACTGCTTTAGTACTTTTAGGGTATTAATTTGAGCATATCATCATTCAAGCCAGCTAGAGTGTCGTTGGTATTTGCTGATCATTCTGTGAAGATTCCACTCGGTATTTTGGAGGACTTGCCGGTGAAGATTGGAGATGGTTACATACCAGCGGATTTTGTAGTCCTTGAGCTAGAAACAGAGCCAAAGGATCCTCTCATCTTGGGACGACCTTTCCTGGCTATAGCTGGAGCCATTATTGATGTGCAGAAGGGCAAGATCGATTTTCATTTAGGTGATCTAATAATGAAGTTCGATGTGGATAGGATGCTGAAAAAGCCGAGCATCGATGGTCAGACATGTTGGATTGACTGCATCTCCGAAGCCACTAAAGGAGTATCGGATGAGATGCTGGTGAATGATCCCCTCGAGATCGCTTTGACACAGTCCGAGGGAGAATTTGGGTACTTGAGCGAGGACACAACGGGTTATGCAAAGATGCTGGATTCCAGCACGATGATGGAGAAAATGGTGGCATTTGTTGCACTTGACGGAAATGAGGAGCAATCGCCAATTGCTGAGTCTCCTGCACCTATTGACAATCCATGGAGCGAACTAAAAGCTCCAAAACTCGAGCTTAAACCGCTTCCCACTGGGCTAAGGTACGCATTTCTTGGTCCTAACTACACATACCCTGTCATCATCAATGCTGAACTGAACAACGTAGAGACTACCTTACTCTTGTGTGAATTGAGGAAATATTGTAAAGCACTAGGCTATTCTCTAGATGACATTACATGAATCTCACCAGACCTCTGTATGCATAGGATACATCTAGAAGATGAATCGATGACTTCTGTAGAACATCAGAGACGGTTAAACCCGAATCTGAAAGATGTTGTAAAGAAGGAGATAATGAAACTTCTAAAGGCTGGTATCATATATGCTATATCTGATAGTACATGGGTTAGTCCAGTGCATGTAGTGCCTAAGAAAAGCGGTTTGACAGTAGTTGAAAACGATAGGAATGAATTGATCCCGACTAGAACTGTCACTGGGCATAGAATGTGCATCGATTATAGGAAATTGAATGCTGCAACTCGCAAAGATCATTTTCCTCTGCCTTTTATTGATCAAATGCTTGAGAGATTGGCTAACCACCCTTACTACTGTTTTCTAGATGGTTATTCTGGTTTCTTTCAGATTCCAATTCATCCCGATGACCAGGAGAAGACCACATTCACATGTCCTTATGGCACTTATGCTTATCGCAGAATGCCATTTGGTTTGTGTAATGCGCCAGCCACGTTCCAACGCTGCATGATGTCAATCTTCACCGACATGATTGAAGACATAGTGGAGGTTTTCATGGACGATTTCTCTGTCTACGGACCCTCCTTTGGTGAATGTCTTTCTAATTTGTGCAGGGTACTAAAGAGATGTGAGGAAAAACACTTGGTTTTGAACTGGGAGAAGTGCCATTTCATGGTAAAGGATGGGATCGTTTTGGGCCACAAGATTTCGGAGAAGGGGATCGAGGTTGACAAGGCCAAAATAGAGGTGATGACGAGTTTGCAACCACCAACTTCTGTCAAAGGCATCAGGAGTTTCCTCGGACATGCTGGTTTCTATAGGCGATTCATCAAGGATTTCTCGAAGATCGCTAGACCGTTGACGCAGCTGCTGTGCAAAGATGTGAAGTTCGATTTCAATGATGAGTGTTTGGCGGCCTTTCACATGATTAAAGGAGCACTTGTTAGCGCACCTATTGTACAACCGCCAGACTGGGAGTTGCCTTTCGAGGTGATGTGTGACGCCAGTGACTACGCAGTGGGCGCTGTTTTGGGAAAGCGAAAAGACAAGAAAGTGCACGTTATCTATTATGCCAGCAGAACTCTTGATGACGCCCAATGGAAGTACGGTATAACGGAGAAAGAGCTTCTCGCGGTCGTGTACGCATTTGACAAATTCAGGACGTATCTGGTGGGCTCTAAAGTCTTAGTTCATACTGACCATGCTGCATTGAAGTATCTATTTAGCTAGAAGGATTCGAAGCCGAGGTTGTTGCGATAGAAGCTGTTGTTGCAAGAATTTGATCTCGAGATTAAAGACAAAAAGGGGATCGAGAATGGAGTTGCCGATCATTTATCCAGAATGCGCATCGACGAGGAGGTTCCCATCAATGACTACCTCCCCGAAGAGAATGTATATGCGATCGAGGTTTTGCGGGATGGCTCATTGTACGTTCGGGCCGGTAAACTTCCCGAAATCCCTTGGTTTGGAGAAATCGCCAATTTCCTTGCTGCAGAAGTGAAGCCAGACGGTTTTGCGGGGTACAAAAAGAAGAAGTTTTTGCGGGACATCAGGCATTACTTTTGGGATGAACCGTACTTGTACAAGCATTGTTCCGATGGTATCTATAGACGTTGTGTCTCGGAGGAAGAAATCCCGGGAATTCTATTTCATTGCCACGGGTCGAACTATATATGCATGACATTTTGCTACCTTCAAGACCGCATCTAAGGTATTGCAGGCCGGTTTCTGGTGGCCGACCATGTTCCGTGATGCTTACGCTTTTGTTTCCAAGTGTGACGCCTGTTAACGACAAGGGAACATCAGCAAAAGAAACGAGATGCCTCAAAATTTTATTCTCGAAGTTGAGGTCTTTGACTGTTGGGGAATCGACTTCATGGGTCCTTTTCCATCTTCTCTCGGGAATAAGTACATCCTTGTTGATGTGGACTACGTGTCCAAGTGGGTCGAAGCAATGGCGAGCCCGACTAATGACTCCAAGGTGGTCCTTAAGATGTTCAAATCTGTCATTTTCCCGAGATTTGGAGTTCCGAGAATTGTGATAAGCGATGGAGGATTGCATTTCATCAACAAACTATTCAAGAAGCTCTTGAAGAAGAACGGCGTTACGCATAAGGTAGCCACTCCTTATCACCCTCAGACGAGCGGACAAGTTGAAATCTCCAACCGAGAGATAAAGAGCATTCTTCAGAAAACGGTGAACATTACACGAAAAGATTGGGCCGTGAAGCTTGATGACGCACTATGGACATACAGAACCGCCTACAAGACACCTCTTGGCATGACCCCATTTCATCTTGTCTATGGAAAACCGTGTCACCTTCCAGTGGAACTCGAATACAAGGCGGCATGGGCAGTGAAATTGTTAAATTTCGATCCTCCCCTTGGATCGATCGATCCAATTAATCGCTGATTTTCTGGATCGACCGATCCACGACGCGACGAAATGCTTCATGCCGGACCGATCGATCCATGCGGGAAGGTAAGCTGGATCGATCGATCCAGAAACTTAGGATCGATCGATCCAGAAACTTAGGATCGATCGATCTGCGTACAGGTAGGGCCGGTCTGACACCGGTTTATTCCCACTTGATTTAAACTGGAAAACACATTTCTTCCTTCTTTCCCTGATAAAATCGATCAAACCCTCTCTTTTCTCTCTACCATTTTCGCAACAAGGTGTTCTTGAGGGATTTTTGGGGTTTCAACTTCAATTCTCCATAACTTCCTTGTTTTTCAACGGATTTGAACGATTTTTGGGTCTGTCCCACTCGATTTTTCGAGCTCTTTCTGTTTCTCCTATCGTCTTCCTCGATCTGCACAGGTATGGCACTCCAATTCCCTTTCTTCAATCCGAAATTTCTAGGTTGAAATTTGAGAAAATCGAAATCATGTTCTTAGCTTGTTCTTTGATTGTTCTATGCTTTATATACATGCTATGAACCGATTTTCAGTTGGGTATTGCTTAGAAACGCCTAGATTTTGTGTGCTTAGATTGAATTTTAGGATTTGAAAAACTTTGAGAAAATTGTGAAAGTGGTCGAATTTGGAATTCTTGGAAGTTCTAGATGGAGATTGCTGTGAGTTTGAAACCGTTGCTAGTGAGTTTTCTCTGGCTGCACGCTTAATTTTCACGAATCATCATTTTGTCAAATGTCGTTCTTGGAACGTTTATCGTGTTTTGGTACAAACTCCTTAAATGTTTAAGTTGTTTGTTTTGAAGACAATGGCTCCTCCATCAAAAGCCAAACAGCTAGCAGCAAAGAGACGGAAGGAAACAAACCAACGCCGGGTTGATACAAATGCGGCCTCTGGCTCGGAAACGGCTCCATTAACCGCACTGCCATGGCCTAGACGTGAAGGCGTCCGGTTCGAGAGTTACTATCTCACCTTGATCAACGGCATTCAACCGGACGATCTTGCCAAAAACACGCGGTATAATGAAAGGAAAGTTGGGGATGCTTGGGATGACTTCGATTCACTGTTCTACAACAGGTTCCTTAGCGTCAGAATGGAACCTACGAATATCATCTGCCCTGCAACTCTGAATGCAATGGGAATTCGCCAAGACATGGAGACGATTCTGGAGAAGATTGGGTTTTGTCATATTGCCACAAAGGAATATCCGGTCTATCCTGATTTGGTGCGGCAATTTCTAGCCTCCGTCAGACTCACATTCACCCACCCGAGGTACGAACGAGTAGATGGCGCAACATTGACATACTTCTCCAGCGGATTGTTGTACGAGATATCGATTACGGAATTCTGCAAGCTCTACGGGTTCGACCATCGAATGATAGGCACTCACTTCCCCGACAACTTTCCAAATCAGCGAGAACTTTGGAACCACATTGCTTCAGGTACTTTCCAATCCAGAGCGGCGAAGCAGGCCTTGATTCGGAACCAATCCATTCGTGTGGTCGCCAAGATCATCAGCAACATTCTGTTTGCAAAGATAGAGCCCGGCGCAGTACGTACTGATGAGTTGCTCTTGCTACATTACGGGATTGGGGAGTATTTGTCAGACATCTACCACTTTCACTTCCCTGCACCATACGATGTGAACTTGGGACTAGTATTCGCTCGACTTTGGTGGCAAAGAAGATTCAGTTCTTAGGGAACCAGATACAGAAAGAGAATATTGGGAGTCTGCTTACTCCTTTATTCATGCACCACGGGATTGACTTCAGCCGACATGAATGCAAGGAGAAGATTGGTTACATCGACAAGAAACATCTGACGGCTTGCCACATCCTCAAGACCGGGTACATATACGAGTTCACGGATCGACAAAGACGGGTCCAGCACTGCGCGCTTCCACAGCCCGAGATCACTGCGGTGACCGGTCCGGGCAACATCGAGTTCTTGCCTCCGCCAGAGCGTCTATGCTCGGACGCAACTGCCACCACGAGACGCAGAGGAGGGACCCCCAACGCCCCACAGCATCCCCTAGAGGATGATCCCGTCCATGATTTCTTCACTCAGCAGGAGCATGGGCAGACATCGCAACCTCAGGAACCGTTCGAGATGCTCCTTCCGGAGTACTCTGGTGAGTATGATTTTCCACCTCTATCTACAGATGCTTCTGAAGGGGAATACAGAGCATGGATGGTGGAGACACAAAAGAAGAACCACGGCATGATGCAGAGAATTTGGGGTGCATTGTTTCCGCGCAGAGCCAACCGCGAATGCTGACAGAGCCGAGGACGATGATCCCATTGTTGCTGGACACGGAACTTCAGAGAGCGCTGATACTGGGGACTTATCCGATCTTGATGCGCGCGTTACACGACGTAGGCGACGGACTGGCCCAAGCAGGAGCGTTAGCCCAGACGACCCTCCTCGCTGAACAGCGTATTCCCTCTACCCATTGTCATATCCACTTTCTATTTTCTTTGTTTATGTACGTTTTTACCTTTCCCTCCAATTTATTCTCACACCGAGACGGTGTGAAGTAGGTCTGGGGGAGAGTAGCTACTAACGACGTTTGTCTTCTTTTGGTTATGTTTGCTTTCTTTGGATTTTGTTTTTACATTTCCCGAGTCTAAAAAAAAAAAAAAAAAAAAGAGTGTGTGTTCGTTTTTCGTTACATTTACGAACCTTCTTTTGGAATTATTGTTCTAATTCTTCATCTGAGTGTCTATTATTGCAGAATTATTTTCGAATCAGACCAATGAAAAATCTAGATGTTGACCGGCTAATCAGAAACACCCACGTCTCCAGAAAAATCCAGATAGCCTGAGCTAATTTCTGAGCTCTTCCTTTTACCTCGTCATTGTGATCAGCGTCTTCAGAGCTTGACTCCTCATTCGTATCTGACAAAGACAACATGTGAAAAGTATTATTCTCCTCTCCCGGTCCCAAAAATAAATTCATCTATATATATAAATAATACGAATGGCACGGAAGTGAACCGGAGATTTGGTGGCAAAAACCATCAATACTCGTGTCTCATGGAAGATCGCCAAGGAAAGTGAATCGGGGAGTGAACCGGGGATTCGGTGGCAAAAACCATCAATACTCGAGTCTCATGAACCGTTAATCTAAAAAAAAAAAAAAAAAAAAAAAAAAAAAAAAAAAAAAAAAAACCGGNAGCGATGATGGCTTTCGGACTAATCTGTGAGACTGTGGGGCGAATCTGGGAAGCTGCGATAACTGCGGAGAAGTACATAATGGTCTGTTCTGGATTTGGTAAAGCAATATGTGGATTACTAAGTTGAAGGGTCATTGCGATATTCTATAGAGAAGGTAAGTTCTTGTGTTTTCAAAACCTCTTCCTTATTCTTAGGTTTTTGTTTGCTTGCGGACAAGCAAAATGCTAAGTCTGGGGGAGTTGATGTGTTGCGTTTTTGACGTTTTCCAACTCGTGCTTTTTGTACATAATCGAGTCTTTTTCAAGTGTTTTAGATTTTTAGGAGTCATTTCAGGTCTAAAAGCGTTCCGGGACGGAGTCCGGAGGCCTAGAACGGAAAAACGACGAAACCGAGCCGAAAAAGATGGGATCGATCGATCCAAGAGATCCACAAAGCCGGACAACTCCTAGATCGAGCTCTGACTGATTTGGACCGATCGATCTTCAAAAAAGATGGGATCGATCGATCCACCCCCTGGATCGATCGATCCACAAAATCGAATAATTGCTGGATCGAGCTCTCACTGATCCAGATCGATCGATCTCGAAAAAAGATGGGATCGATCGATCCACCTATCTGGATCGATCGATCCATGACCTGAAAACAGTTTAAAAAACGTGTTTTGTACTATTTCACCTAATTTTTCTTCCCTTTGACGAAAAAAACTCGAAAATAAGAGATCTAATCTCAGATGTATCATATGAACTTGTCTATGTACTACTCTCTTTAATCTTGGTGATTTGTAAGCTTGGAAAGCAAACCTTTGATTCTACATATTGGAGAAGTTTTCTTAATCTCTCTTCTATTTCTGTTTTTGTTAATCATGTGTTCTTCATCATCTCTCTATATTTGTTCTGCAATCATGAGTGAGTAGTTTCTTAGTTAGGCCAAGGGTATTAAGGGATTTCATGATTTAACGGTTTAGGATAGATTAAACGGGGATTTATTCGGTGGATTCTTCGTCTAGGGTGTTCTTATTGCTTGAATTAAACTGATCACTTAGTTCATGATCTTAGGTTATCTAGCGCACGGGAGTGTTTGTCTAGATGCCGGAATTATCCTAGCTAGATGAGCAAAGCGTCCTTATCCAACGGGAGTTGATGTTAATGCGTTCTTGTGAACTTATCAAATCGAACTAGAAAAGCATGCTTAGAACCTTTGAATTCAACGGGAGTTAGTATTCATAGTTTTAAGCATAGGGATTAATACTTCGGGAGGAGGTTAATCTATTATTAGGTTTGAGTTCTAGACGATTCTTAATGCAATCCCCTGTTTAAGATACATTAACCGTTGTTTGTGATTTCCCGCAACGTCACCCGAGGCTTAACGCTTTTTTTATCTGAATTTACATCGTTTTAGTTGTCGTTCTTAGTTTCGAAATTACAAAACCAACAAAATCTGTCATTCGTCTTAGCTTTAATTTCATCCTGCATTCTCATAGTCGTAACGCTTGGTCTTTGTGGATTCGATCCCTACATTACTACTTCGTATTGCTGTGCACTTGCGGTAGTTACATATAGGGTTAAAACCTGAGCTCATCAGTGGCATCATAATTAACCAAATGCTCTCGTCCTACACCACGAAAAGAGACTTTGTATTCATACACCATCTCAGACGTACTGACCTTTTTGGCAACGTAATCACCGATAACTTGGTATTGCTTCTGGAACAAGCTAAAAACTTCAGGTGTATACACTTTCTCTGCATGTTGCAACATCTCTACAGTAGCACATAATACCGGCGAGCTATGCATCATATTGAAATCAGCAATTAATTCGTTATATCGTCGATCGTCCATCACTCTCTCATAGTGTTCAAAGAAGCACAACAAGTTATAAGAACGCTTCAAGTATTTTTTTCAAAATATTATTCATACTTTCACTACGTTGTGTGCTCACCATATCTGCTGTAAAGTATAACGTTCATATACCATTGCCCATTTTTCTCTCAGCTTAAACAAATTCTTCAACCATTTATCCTCTGTCAATTTATTATTCTTGAGCATATCACTCCATGTTAGTAACCAATCTTCTTCTTCCTTGTGGTCATATACACACTTTCCAAAGTCCATGGCAAACTGTTATGCTCCACGAATTACATGACTCAACTTCTTTGCTGCATTTTGGTAAACGACATCTCCAAAAAGATTGTAATCACTTATAGACCGATGCCCAGCAGATATTAGTGATCATATCGTCTTCATCAAGTTGCATTGAATAAAAAAAAGATGAATTGTCCTCTTTCTTTTTTTGAAAGTATTCCAAAACTGCTCCAGCATCTCCCTTTTCCATTTTTGCCATTCGCTTTCGATATATGTAATTTCGATAGTCTTTCTCCCAAAAACTCAGATTTGCTCGCCCCCAACTTCTCTACTCATCATTTCAATGGTTGCTTTTGCTGAAATTCCTGACATCTCGGCATCATCAGCATGTTGTTTTTGAGAGACATATATTTCTCGATTGCCCTTCAACAAATGCTTCATAGGTGTCCTTACTAAATCATGGTTATGATTTGGCTTGAAAGGCACAATTTTATATCTTCCGGTCTTCTTAAGGTAGCAAGTCATATGAGCATTACAACCACACCGTGTGATTGGTTGTGAATAAGATTTTTTGACCTTAGGTTCTTTCCTATACCCCTCTTTTGAGCAAACATAAAGAAGTCTTACGACCTTCCCTTTTTTTTTTTGTCCTCCGTTGTTTCCTTACGTTGAAACCATGATTGCCTCCATACTTTTTATAAGCTATATGTGCAGCCTCATCAGAACTAAATTCCATTCCAATACATAGTTCATCTTTCTTCTCATTTTCTTTGTTTGCTTCTAAAGCAACAACCTCTTCGGTTTGAACATAATCCTCTTTGTTGGCTATGTCATCTTCTTCTTCAAATTCACTGACCGAAGCTTTGTCTTCACTTATTGAATCATCTTCTTCCTCGCTAAAAAATCAATCGAATTTTGACTTAACAAACCGGATTCACCCTAGACTTGCAAACATCCATATTGACCAACAAGAACAATTTCATGACCACTTAAATGACTACTCTCCATTGCAATATGCACTAACCATTTTAGTATTAGTATATGGATAAATCCAAGATTGAGCATATTTATAATCATGATCGACGTACCTCTCCGGATTCAAGAACTTCTTCATTGTCTTTGGCATCTATGGATGTAGTTTCCATGGAAGATTTGCTAGAAAAAAAATCCCTTTTAATCAATTAGAGTACACTTACAAAATACAAAAACCATTCATGAAAAAATGATAAATCTATGTGATAATTATATCGCGTTTATATAACAATAAGCAACAATAGTTACCAGAAATCAAGAATTTCTATGGTTTTGTGATAAACAATATGAATGTTGTTTTGTCATCTCGAATAATTGTGATTTTTAATAGTTTTGAATTGGAGTAAAATAGTCAAAGCTATTATTACCAAGTGGAGGTGGCTTGACGAAGAAGAGTGCTCATGTTAATGGAATCTACTTCGGAAGATGTCAGCGCAGGTTAAGAGACGGAGAAGCAGAGCCGTGAGAGAGAAGGGGTTTATTTGTTAATTTCCTTTTTTTAATTTTGTATTTTTATTTAAGTGTAGTATTACATGGCATATTCTTATTGGTTAAAATAAAAAAGAGGTGAATAAAAGGATTCACCCCTAGGAATGAACCCAAGAATTGTTCAAGAAATTATGGGTCTGAGAAAAGAAAAAAACAATTTTGGGTCTTGTGTAAAAGCGCTCTTGACCCATGCCTAGAACCAGCCTGCTGATATCCTTGGAAAACTTTTTTTACCGTATTCATAGTTCTAACTAAAATGTTTTGTGAAAATATCGTTGTGAGTTATAAACGTTTTGAAGGAATCCCATCGACGGCAAAAGGAGTACGTATAGAGGTTATTCACAGCCCGCATGAACGGCATGCACCATCAGAAATCTACATCCTCAGGTCGATCAGGTCTTCTTCTAAAGATATATGTTCACTAACCGAATTCCGGTATTTGTTTGGATTGAAATGTGTCGAATGAATACATCTTTAGTCTATAAGTTGTATTTCCTAATCACTAAGGTCATATCGTGTAGTAGATTGTGTTATAAGAGAAAGAAAAACAAATTCTTGCAGGACAAGGTATCATGTGAAGCAGCTTAGCTCACTTGCTTCCCATTTTCAACTCTAAATAAATGATCTAGTCTTCATCTAACGAATAGTTTAAAATTGGGGTTTTGATGATTTTTTTTTTTTGTTTATTTAATTGGAAAACTTATTTGACGATAGAACAAATTTTAAAAAAATCTGTTATTTTAGTAATTTGATGTAATTTTACATATGTATTTTTTTTCAACTTACAAACAAACAACTTTGCACTTTAACAAAAAAAAAACAAACAACTTTGCATCAAAATCCAATTTTTAAATGCGAAATTGTGTTAGATCAGACACGCGAATACCACTTTAATATTGCATTTCGATGTTGGATAAGGGATTATAAATTGAACATCGAGATACTCGAGTCTGGAGCATGTAGATTATAAAACGGACGGGGCATAGTCTTCACCTAACACTAGTGCAAACCGACACCCCACAACAACTTTGATAATGTTAACAAAACAATGCAGCTAATTAAAGTTTGTAACTTTCTTGTCCGCTTGTTTCTAATTATAATCCGTGTCTAACCAGTAACCACCATGAAGTGTTATCCTAGAGGACTATCTCCTTAAATTTTATTTTGCTTATATAATTAATCCTAACGACGAATCATTAGTCTTCTAATACAAAATAAAAATGGACCTTAAGATCACAGTGACTTCTAAAGAACTCGTCAAGCCCTCTTCAGGGCTCTTCTCTAAACCTTAACCATTTCCTGATGATTGCCATTATCTCTTTTTCCTTGATCAGCTTTCTCCTCCCATTTTTATGCCTTTCCTTTTCTTTTACCACAACCAGACCAATCTATCGGAAGTGATCACATCAAGAGTTCTTTGTCTGAAATATTGAATCTTTATTATCCTTTGGCGGGACGCGTCAAGAACTCGGGTGATGTTGTTCTGTGCAACGATGTGGGTGTGTCTTTAGTTGAAGCCAAAGCCCATTGCAACATGTCACAGATTCTCGAAAACCCTAATCCCAATGAGCTCAATAAGTTTCTCCCATTCGAGTTTGACGAAGTGAGTGACGTGCCTCTCAAGATTCAGCTCACTTTCTTTAAATGCGGCGGCTTAGCGCTCGGTGTAGGCCTCTGCCATAAACTCTGCGATGCCATGTCTGGCCTCATCTTCATCAGAAGCTGGGCAGCGTTTGCTCACGGAGACAGTGATGAAATCGTTACTCCTTCTTTCGAACTTGCCAAGATGTTTCCTCCATGTGGCATGGGACATTTAGACATGGCTCCAGGTATCACGAAGGAAAACATAGTCGCCAGACGCTTCGTGTTCTTGAAATCCTCTCTAGAGTCTTTAAGAGAGAGATTCAGTGGAAACAAGGAGATTCGCGCCACACGTGTTGAGGCCTTATCTGCATTCCTATGGAGCCGTTACGTGGCTTCAACAAACCCAGATGATAAAACCGAAAAGATATACCCAATGATTCATCTGGTGAACTTGCGTAGAAGAGCAGATCCGTTTATATCAGATAACATGTTTGGGAACATCCTGGGTTTCTCAGTTACTGTCCCTAAGATGATAATCAATAAAGATGACGAAGCAAAGCCCTCTCTTGTGGAGCAGATGAGAAAGGAGATAAGAAAGGTAGACACAGTGTACGTGAAGAAACTTCAAGAAGACAGCAGAGGACACCTCGAGTTTCTTAACAAACAAGCTTCAGGTATCAAAGGAGAAATTGTGTCGTTCAGCTTCACGAGCCTCTGCAAATTTCCTGTGTATGAAGCAGATTTTGGATGGGGAAAGCCTTTGTGGGTTGCCTCTGCAAGGATGAGTTACAAAAACCTGATAGCTTTATTTGATACTAAAGAAGATGATGGCATAGAAGCTTGGATCAACCTTAACCAGAACAATATGTCTAGATTTGAAACTGATGAGGAGTTGCTACGTTATGTCTCTTCAAGCCCACGTGTGAATTTCCTTGCATCTTGAGAAACATGTAATCAATAACTTGTTTCCAGTAAGTTTAAGTTTGTTTTTTCTTATGACTTTGTCTATGATATGCCATGGAGAGCCTTTTACCGCAAACATAAGAAGATGTGAGACTTGGATTGAGACTTGGGTTGTATTGAAGAAGATGTGAGACTTGGATTGATAACCCAACACTAAGTATGTTTTTGTAAAAAACACACAAACTTTTCTTCTTATTTAAGAAACATCACAACTTTGAATCAAGCAATTAACCCATCATAAATCTCTTGGATGAAATAAGCAGTGAGTTTTGTTAATGTCTAGATCGAAACAGTGGGATTCAGAGAAGCTGATTCAAGAAGCTCCTCATCACATTCGAACAATGACATGTGTTCTTTCGTAAGAGTGACCCATGCTTCAAATCCGACTCCATCTTTGGCATCAATCAACAACATCAGGTTCTTGAAATTGGAAGTGCCTCTTCCGGTCACCCAAACCGGTTTTCCCCATCCGAAATCAGCCTCGTACATGCCGAGGTTACACCAGCTATTACTCATCCACAAGTCCACCTCGTTACCTCTTCCATATACTTTCCGAATCTCTTCCAAAAATTCAAGAATTCTAGATGAGGATTTCGACATTGCCTTGCAGTGCAAGCCAGAGTTTTCCTTTGCCCGCCTTAACTCATCAACAACATCTTGAATTCCTTCAATCTTAGCTTCTTCGTTCTTGAGTATCATCATGGAAAGCATATTCCCAATTGTGTTCTAAGACAAAGAATCCACCATTCCTCGTAGGCTCACCAGTATCTGCAAAACAGAGGTTCTTGGTGTTTCGGAACTCGATCTCGAAGCCTTAGTAGCACATCTCCAGAACAGAGCTGTGACGGCTTCAACACGGGTTGGATTCTTGACAAGGTTTCTTGAAGCTTTGGCTCTGAGTTTCTTGATATTTGATTGTTACACAATTCATCTCTTCAACCTCCACTTTGTTATCCATCGGTTTTAAGGGAAGCTCATCAGGAGGAGGCAGAGGAAAAAAATCCGAAGCGGTGAAACTAGGAATCAATGTAATCCCCAAACCTCTTGAGGACTCGGCCTATCCTCTGATGAAAATTGCCAAAGATTTTGCTGAAAAAGCAAGAGCTATAAAGACATATGATGCAACAGGTACTCGCACAGAATGATGCAGGATACTGGCACAAAGATTCTTCAAAACCAATTCACTAGATTATCTTTTAATGGTAACTTACAAGTCTACCAAACCAGAGAACTTACAACTATCTCCTAGAAAATCTAGTCTCTCACAAGCTTCTCAAACCATACAAGTATTGAGAGCTTCGCTCTTGATTTTCTTACAAGAAACCTTGTGCCTTAGAAACGTTAAATTTTTTATGCATAACTTTCTAAGACCTCACTAGTCCTATATCTATAGAGACTAAAACACAAACCTTTTCCTAATTCTACACAAATTAGAAAAAGCCTAATTTCTTTTTTTGTTCTTTTTCCTTTTCTTCTTTGATGTCTTCCTATTTTCTTTTGATATGTTGATTGTAGACTTTGACTCCATCTTGGAATAACTTATCTAGCTCAGCTACAAGACTGCACGCCAACTTTCCTCTCCAAAAGGCATTCCTTTAGCTTTTAAACTTATGTGACACGTCCTGTAACTCGTCCTGTAACTTTGTGACTCATGTGACAGGTCATGTGACTCGGTATCACATCTGGCTAGCATATGTATTATGTCTGTTCCAGCAGCTTTTCCAATTCTGTTATGACAGCTTCACAATTCAGTCAGCACAAAACACTAACAATCTCCCCTTTGATGACTGAGTTGTAGACCTCAAGCACACAACCAATATCACATCTTGTGTCACAAATCTGGCACTCTCTCAAAGTAGCACTATTTTAAAACTTCCCCTCAATCATGTATCATCAAGCTTGTGTGCTTTCTCTAAAACTTATCGCTCGACTTGTTCAGCTCAGTACCGCTTACATGTGTGATTCTCCATGCTTCATGTCACATCGTCTGAAGTATCAACACTTAGTTCATGTGAACTAACATCTTCAATCTCCCCCTTTTTAGCTTAGTTTGATACACAAGCAACCTGTTCTACAAAACATCCGAACGTGCAACAATCTAGACATCTGATTTGGTCTCACAAACCATATCACAATGACGACTCATCTCATCTCATCTCCCCCTGCTTGAGTGCACAACTAAGTTAAAAAAAACACACGGAAAATGCATACCTCCTCAAGGCATAACACCAACGAGGAAGTAACAACTAATGTCTCCTCTTCCAAGTCAAGACTTTGCAACAACTATTGTCTTCTCCTCCAAATTTTTGACTTTTAACCTCTGCTCGTCTCGACCACCTAAAAGGTCAACTCTCTATGATGGTAATCAGCATTATCAATATTCCAAAGCGAAATGTGAATCTACTTGGCCTCCGCTTCAGCCTCCGTGAACTTCTCCATTCAGCTTTCGAAACATTCTTTAACAGGACCCGCTTTGCAAATCACAATCTCATGTCAAAATTCTCAGATTATATGAACATAGCTTCCTATTCCGATTCAACTCTGATCTGCGACTCTTCTTTTCCCGTCGAATTTTTCTTTTCAAGACACGTCGATATAGACTTTGAATCAATTCGACTTCTTCTGCAAAACCAAAATCACTTGCTTTCGTCTTTGATTTCATATCTCCTCTATTCTAGAAGCAAATCAATCAAACATCAGGCAACAAAGTACAGGTGAAGACCTCTGCTCTTCTCGGCAACCATCTCTGCCATCGTCTCGACAGCTCCTTTTAACGGCGATTTCCTTTAGTGAGACAGATCGTCTTGTCAATTCCACACAACCCTTAAGCTTCTGATTTAATACCCTCTCATCAATTAAAACACATATTTGAAATGAACGCTCTCATTTTTGACAGACAAATCATACCCAAACACATATCATGGCCGTGAACCTTAATCTTCGCCGTTGACGTCACCGAAAACCGAAATCCTCCCTTTTTTTTATTCGATTGTAAAATCCATTGATGCACAGCTTTCCCGTTCTGATGATTTTGCAAAAATCAAAGTACCTTTGATAATGAGCTTATCCCATCGTGAAGCTCTTCCTCCCTTCTTTTCCTTTTTTTTTTTTTTAATCGGGAAACCAATAATGACTTATGTTGAACGAGTCACACTAATCACGTGAGACTTTGGCATATCATGAGTTAATCTCACATTGGGCCCTACATGATTGAAGCCCATATTGCTCACAACTTCACTTTGTGCTTTAGGTGGCCCAATACACAAAATTCTTCTCTCCCGAGAGCTTATTTTCCTCCCACGGCGGTGATAACAATACGAACCAGAGGTAGTTTTCGATCACGAACCAGTCATCTCCTCTTTCACAAGCACGTTCTCTTCTTCTTTATCACGACAATTCTTGTGTCGTTGCCCATGGCAAAGAAAACCATCGCCTTTTTTTTTTATCTCGATTGTGAACAAACCAAAACACCGATGCAATTCCGATCATCTTTTTGCCGATTCCCAGCAAGCCTTCTATTGCCGTCCCTCTGCAATCCTCATGAGCTCGTGAATACATCTTCCTTCGCGACTCCATCTTTGCATTCGCTATCTCGATTGGACATCGTCATCTCGCCGGAATCTCTGCAATTTCTGATGAGATTTTCATCTCTGCACTTTTCAGTGTTTTTCCACCTCACCGTTGAAGCCGCCATGCCCTGATTCCTTTTGATTCTTCCCGATAGTGAAAATTGATGCGATTTTCAGTTTAAACCACGTATCCTCCCACATCAATTTTCGACGCCAATACTCTGAAATTCTCAGGTACACTCAAATCTCTTGTCAATCTATTTGATATATCCACTTGAGATCAAACCCGTTTGAAATCTTCACAAAATTCTGGAAATTTTCAATTCTCCACTTCGTAGCTTCTCTAATAAACAACTCAAGTTCACCTTCTTTTTGACTGTTTGTGAACTCAACAGCTCTAACTTCAAAACAATCCTACCAACAGATTGAGTTCACATCATAGCCAAAAGCAAATTGGAAGATCGTCTTCGCTCTGCAAATCGAAATTGATAGCCCATCGCACCATCATCATTTCTAACCAAAACCTTATTGAGCCTTAAACCTTCATGGCTGAGTTCTTGACTGAATCTAAAACAACTATGTTTTAACATGTTGAAAAGTTTGTTGACGTTCACTCTGCAATTCTGGATTTTTGGTTGCAGTTTCTGTAACAGTTCTGGTTTCTGGTTTTGTAGCAGATGGTGCTGCAATCTCAGTTTTTTCATCAGAAACAAAAACTGAATCAGATTCCAATATTTTCTCTTTAAATCCACAACCACGTCGATTCATATCAGTTTTTCCAATGTTTAGAAGATGATCCAACTGGTTTGTGCCTTTATTAATCATCCTCAAGCTTTTTTGTGTTTCTTCAAGTTGAACTCTAACTTGTACTGTTTTATGCTCTTCTGATTTATCTTTAAAACTGATGCAGGTTCTGTTGACTATGGAGACTGCATTACATCGAAGCATCTTTTCTTGTCCTTGAGGATAAGCTCTACCATAAAGATCTTTTTTCTTCATCCAGACTTGATTCTTCCATCCATTCCAAGTAAATTTTCTCTGTCTCCAAAGACTGTCTATTCTGTGAAGAAACCTGTAGCACTGAGCTTTGATATGTACATACTTTCCACAATATAAGCAGCCCTGATTTTTTAGATGTTGACATGTTTTAGTCTGAAGATTTCTTTTTCCATAAGATTTTTCTTCATCCTGAAACTTTCCACCACTCACAAACACTGTCTTTTCTTGACTAGTTGATCCTTGATATCCTAAACCTCTGCAGGTTTTTTTCTGTTCTACCCATAGTCAGAATCTTGTCAAGCTGTTTTGTACAAGAATTCAACATTCTGGCCTGTTTGAGTTTTTCATCTAAATCTAACTGTAATTGCAGCAAATTACTCTTTTCTTTGTTTAGTTCAGCCTCCAATCTTTCAATCGTGACCTTGAGACATGATTTTTCTTTGATTAAAGCCACATTTTCCTTTGTGATTCTAACAAGTGTATCACAGATCTCTTTGTACACAGACTTTAACTCAGCATCATACTCGTCATATGTTGACTCATAATCAGATTCTTCACTTTCTTCCTTAGGATTAGGCTTTACGACCATAAGTGTCTTATAGCTCGCCATCTTTTATGCAGGATCACACATGTGTTCGAGGAAAAAATCGTTCGGCTAGGTGTCATGCTTTGATACAAATTGAAAAAGCAAGAGCTATAGAGACAGAACAGATACTCGCACAGAATGATGCAGTAGATACTGACACGGATATTCCTCAAAACCAATTCACTAGATTATCTTTTAATGGTAACTTACAAGCAGGCCCGTCTTAGAGGGGTGGCGAGAGGGGCACATGCCCTAGGCCCACTTTTTTTTTTTTTTCCTCTAAATTTTTTTTTAAAAAGGCCCAAAAAAAAAAAAAATTTATATATGAAAAAATGCCTCACAATTTGAAAAAAAAAAAAAATTATAGTTAAAAGGCCCAAATTTTTTTATTTCGCCCTAGGCTTTTACAAACTTTGAAACGGGCCTGCTTACAAGTCTACCAAATCAGAGAACTTACAAGTATCTCTTAGAAAATCTAGTCTCTCACAAGCTTCTCAAACCATACAAGTATTGAGAGCTTCTCTCTTGATTTCCTTACAAGAAACCATGTGCCTTAGAAACGTTAAACTTTTTATGCATAACTTTCTAAGATCTCACTAGTCCTATATTTATAGAGACTAAAACACAAACATTTTCCTAATTTTATACAAATTAGAAAAAGCCTAATTTCCTTTTTTGTTCTTTTTCCTTTTCTTCTTTGATATCTTCCTATTTTCCTTTGATATGTTGATTGTAGACTTTGACTCCATCTTGGAATAACTTGTCCACCTCAGCTACAAGACTCCACGCCAAATTTCCTCTCCACAATGGCATTCCTTTAGCTTTTAGACTCATGTGACACGTCCTGAAACTCGTCATGTAACTTTGTGACTCATGTGACAGGTCATGTGACTCTGTATCACATCTGGCTAGCATATGTATTATGTCTGTTCCAGCAGCTTTTTCAATTCTGTTATGACAGCTTCACAATTCAGTCAGCATAAAACACTAACAGTTGCATCAGTGATCTTATGAGAACTGCAGATTGTGATAACCAATCCTCCACATCTGAAGAAATTGGCCTGGATTAGCAACACAGGCCATATAACTGCTTCTCTTGACTTGGCTTCAACAGGAATGAGTGGTTCCAATGATTCAGGAACAGAGCACTTCAGAAACTCCGAGAGAAGATGGTCCACTCGAGCTTCTATAAACACGGCTCCTTCATCATTACATTCGACGAAACTTCCCATGATTCTTCCAGCAAGAGGGTAGAAGATTGGTAATGTTTTTGAATTTCTAGGAATTTCCATGGTTTTATTTTTGTTCATGGTTTTATTTTTGTAAATCCATAAGAAAATGTTTCTAAAGCATATACTTATTTTTTTGTGGTGTTGTGTTTTTGTTAGCAACTAAGATGCCAACTTATGATTAAGTTATTGGAAGAAAGCTATTGGATGCGAGAATAATAAATTAAGTTAAAAAACAGCCAAAATATATATGATAACAACATCTAACATACCGAAATTACTAAAAATGAACGAATTGACAATAATGTTAAAGAATGATAGAAGTTGGTTCACTAAAACTAACAAAATCTTGATTAATGGTGTTCTTTACAAGTCTACGATAATTATGCGTATACTTAAAGAATTCAATTAGAGAGAAAATATCATATTATAAAGTATTAATATAAAATGATATAAATGAATTTCGAAAACACATTTATCATATAAATATAGTATTAAATTAATTAAATAATATATATATAAAATCCGGCAGCGTAGTGCGGGTAACTATCTAGTAAGATCAATAAGAGAACATAACGATTTGATTATCTGATAAAACCCAAAAAAAAAGAGAAAAAAAGTATTTAGTCCACTAATTGCGCTAGGAGGAAATTTGGTCAATGAGATTAAAACAGAAAACTATGGTTGTAACTTGTAAACAAAAAAGTAAAATTGTTGACCAAAAAATAAGGGACCACCGGAGGAACCACAAAGATAGAAAGTGAATAATCAGAAAATTATAATTTAAATTGCTAAATTAATTTTACCTTGTTAACGACGCAGTCGGTTTGGAAGAAGTGGTGATTACCACAATGACCGAATTCTTCTGGTTTTCGATCAACACAGCTGCATGATTATCAAATAAAAATTCAAAAACTCATGTATAAAAAAAAAATATTAACTAAAAAAATTGAGAAATTATCAGATAACATACCTGATAATACCTAGAGTATCGGTTCGGTCGGTAAAAGGAGTGAACCGAAACTCAAAACTCAATCCTCGACGTCCCGGGGATTGGGTTTTGAGTTTCGGCTCACCCTTTTTACTGCACCGAACCGTTACTCTAGGTATTATCAGATATGTTATATGATAATTTCTCAATTTTTTTAGTTAATATTTTTCTTTTATACATGAATTTTTGAATTTTTATTTGATAATCATGCAGCTGTGTTGATCGAAAACTAGAACAATTCGGTCATTGTAGCAATCACCACTTCTTCCAAACCGACTGCGTCGTTAACAGGGTAAAATTAATTTAGCAATTTAAATTATAATTTTCGGATTATTCACTTTCTATTTTTGTGTTTGATAGGGTTCCTCCGGTGGTCCCGAGGTCCACAAAGGTAAAGTTATCAACATCTGAGTCAATCTGCACGACTGCTATGTCTAATGCATCATTGACAAGCACGATTCTACCTTCATAGGATCTTCCACCTTTCGGTGTAAGGTTGACCTATCAAGAAGAGTATGATAATCAAATAAGGTTTATTGATAAAGTTATGAATACACTTGCAAACAGAAGCCAAAGGTTAATGAAACTTGAAATCGGGAAAGGCTTAAGAGCAAACACGGGTACCTTGTTTTTTAAATCAATGATGTCGAATGGCTTCAGAACATCAATGACAACATGCATGCATGTTAAGATCATTCCCGTGTTGTCGATCAAAAAACCAGAGCCATTTGAAGGTCCACGACCATACCATTCTGCATAAAATCAAAGAGACAATGAAACATGAAGTTGCATAAAACAAAGACATCAAATAAGAAATAGAAAAAACTACAATACCTTCTGAAACATGAAGTTGCACAACCGATGGAGAAACCATTTCGGCAATGTCGCTTATGGTGTTTCGGTCGAAACAAACAGGAGAATTAATTGCCTGCAAAGATGAATTACATGGTCAAAACCAAATGAGGGATGGATAAAGTGTTATTTTGATGGTTCTTTTGTGAACAATACTACTGAAGCAAATGCTGGTTGGATTTTAAGAAACGACACATGGACTTATTTGGGTTCAGGACAAGCAAAAGGAGCTACTCTCTGGAATGTGAATTGTGAATTTCAAATCAATATAAAATAAGCATGAGAGACACTTACCTCTGACGGAGCAGCAATGCTGGTGGACGACGGAGCAGAATCATAGACGTTCTCCATAAGGTAAACATGCCCTGAGATAGTGGTTCATACTGAGATCTTCGTATCAAATCAAAAGTATAAAAACCCAGTCGTGTTTATGATTTCCGTCCTTGTCGAGAAGCTTAGATGATGAATTGAATTCTCTCTAATTTAATATGATCTACCTGGCAGACTGCATAGGAGACACGAGAATTCTTCAAGCTTTTCTGGTTGCTTTCCCAGAGCTTAGCGTGAGCAGGCCGATTCCTGGCATCAGGGTCCATGATGTCGAAGTCTGGGTCTACTTTCTTGAAGTAGTCTGCCGCCGCTCTTAGGCCTTTAGTCTTGTCGATAAGTTCCACATAGGTTGCAAGCTCCTCGGGAGAAAATGTCATTTTCTTGCTCTCCATCCACTCAAAAATCTACAAAATTAAGAAACACTCTCATTACTTAATCCTAAACAACCTTAATTAGATGATGAACTAAATTCTATCTAATTTAATAAGATGTACCTGGCAGGCGTGTTTATGTTTTCCCTCCTTGTCGAGACGCTTAGCCCAGTGGACGAGATCTGCTTGAGTGATGGAAACCTTCTCTTCCTCCTCACTCTTCATAAACGCGTTTAACGTCCCTTTCACTGTCCCTCCCAATACTTTAAGATTCCGAAGTTTCTCGAGTGTTCGACTCCCTGGCGGCCACCTTCGCCTTCGCCTTCTCATCAGAAGCCGAAGTTCCATCGCTTGTCGCCAATAGATCAGCCTTGACGCCAGCCACCGCCGATGGAGCGGTAACAGAGGTCTTGACGCTAGCCGACGCCGGAGGGCCTTGTCGCTGCCGGAGCAGCCACCGTGGTACAGGCACTCTTCCTGAGATGAGAACCGGCAACATGATAATACGGCGGATAGATCCATCACTTGTCGCCAATAGATCAGCCTTGACGCCAGCCGCCGCCGATGGAGCGGTAACAGAGGTCTTGACGCTAGCCGACGCCGGAGCAGCCAAGGCCCTCTTCCAAAGATGAGGAGTCTCGACGCTAGCCGCTGCCGGAGCAGCCACCGTGGTACAGGCACTCTTCCTGAGATGAGAACCGACAACCATGATAATACGGCGGAAGTTCATTGTTTCACAATTGTCAAACCCTAAAAGTTCACTGACCTTCTCACTCTTTTAATATTGAGTTGGGGGATTTATAAATCTCAAATTGGGCTCATTCATAACTCTCACTTCGGGTCGGCCCGCCCAAACAATCGATACTATAGTGTAAAAACAATTTTTTTTCCTAAAATAATATAATGCACGCTAAGTTTAAGTAATTTTCTATTTTATTATTGATACAACACTTTTTTTTTTTTGTTCAATCTAACATATAAAACCGGGTGTATTGAATTTAATATTTGGAATGATATTAGTTTTAATAAAATTTTAGATGATTATGATGATTTTGTTCACCGACGCTCTCACTCTTTTAATATTGAATTGGAGATTTATAACTCTCAAATTGGGCTCATTCATAACTAGGGATGTTAATAAGGGTTTATATTTAAGGGTTAGCCCTAACCCTTTTTAATATATTAAAGCCCTGGCCCTTTTTTTTGTTATCAAAAATTCGCGGGCTCAAAACGGGTCTAGTAAGTAAAGTTAAAGAGTTTTAACAATTGGCCCAATTTTTTTTTGTTCTGTTTTAATAAAACGTTGAAAAAAGGGTTCTTCTTCTATTCTGCGAAATCCCCAAATCTCTCTCTCTTTACTCGTCGAAGATCCGCTCGAGTCCTCCTTCTCCACCGCGCCAAAGATTTTTCTTCCGCCTACTTTCGCTTTCTTTGTTTCACGACGTAGGGATTTCTATGAAAACCCTAACCCTTGATTTTAATCTTTGACGGCTCTCTCCATCTTCCTCACTACATATATCTTTGACGGCTCTCTCCATCTTCCTCACTCCGTAAGTTCCAAATCTCTCTTTCTCTCTCCCATATTCGTATCGGCCGACGAGAATTGCTCAAGCCCTTTTGGTTTTATCCATCTTATCTGATTCTCGATTTCTGTTTCGAGTCTATGTCTCTTTTTTTAGGTTGTCTTGTCCTTTATTAATAACTCTCTGTAAGTGGAAAAAACTCTATTTTGAACGAATCCTTTTTCAGGTTATGATGGGTCAGAATTGAAATTTGTTGTGTTGTTGCAGAAATCAACACTATAACCTCAAGTTCTGTGAACTTATTCATAGTTAAGTTTGTAAAATCAAGTGAGTCAAGGAAAGATTCATTTGCATTATGTGTTGACAGTGTTGGGATCACAAGTGGTTCTGGTTTGTCTTTAGATGTCCAAACTCGTTGGAACTCTACATATGAGATGCTTGCTCGAGCTTTAAAATTCAGAAAAGCATTTGCTATTTTGAATTTGTATGAAAGAGGTTATAGTTGGTTGCCTTCAGAAGCAGAGTGGGATCTTGGCGAGAAAATTTGTGATCTCCTAAAGCCTTTTAATACCATCACAACATACTTTTCAGGAGTGAAATATCCTACAGCCAATGTTTATTTCATTCAAGTCTGGAAAATTGAGTTGTTGTTGAAGAAGTATGCTAATTGTGATGATGTTGATGTGAGAGCAATGGTTCAGAAGATGCAAAGAAAGTTTGCTAAGTATTGGGATCACTACAGTGTTATTCTAGCTATGGGAGCTGCTTTAGATCCAAGATTAAAGTTACAGATACTAAAGTCAGCTTATGATAAAGTTGATCCCGTTACTTCAGAGCAGAAGGTTGCAGTTGTTAGGGAGAATCTGATTTTGCTTTATGAAGAATATCATAATAAATCTGCAAGTTCGTTAAAGTCTTCAACAACACTCACTCCACATGAGCTTCTCACTGAATCACCACTTCAAGATGATTTGAATGATGTAAGTATGGTGATTTAGCTGATTTTGTGTATATTTGTATAACTGATTTTGTGTATATTTGTATATGACATGATCTATTTGAGCTTGAAAGTAGCCTCAAGTCTAGTTCAAAAAATACCAAATCAAATTTGGAAATCTATTTGGATGATCCCAGACTAGAGATGAAGACTTTTACAGATATGGAAGTTCTAAGCTTTTGGAAAGAGAACCAACATAGGTATGGTGATTTAGCTTCCATGGCATCTGATTTGCTTAGTATCCCAATCACCACAGTAGCTTCAGAGTCAGCTTTCAGTGTTGGTGGTCGAGTCTTAAATCCTTTCAGAAACCGGCTTCTTCCCAAAAATGTTCAAGCATTGATTTGTACTCGCAACTGGTTACGTGGATTTGCAGAGTTTGAAGGTAAAGTTTCAATACATTAGAAGCTTATGTCTTAGGTTGAGTTAACTAACTTGTATTCATCAAATTTTAGGTGATATTGAAGATTATTTTGATGATGAAGATAATGATATTACAAAGGTGGCAAGTAGCTCAGGAGTTGGAGATTCTAACACATGATGAGGTTTGATTCAGCGAGATTGGCAAAATTTGTAGTTAATTAGTGGATTTACAGTAAACATATGTTCAAGAAATGAAAGAAATATTTATAAAAAATTTGGTTGGCTTAAAAAGCAGATCTCAGATACCGATGTTTTATTTGGGTCAAATATTGCTACACAGATTAGCTCGATCAATTGTGTGGCGATAATATTGTTTCAATTTTTATTATAAAGATTGTTTCTTAAGTAAAAAAAACATGACCACTTCAAAAAGGTCTCAAAAGGGTTTAACCCTATATTACAAATTTTATAGGGCTTAAAAGGGTTAGGGTTCATTTAGGACTGAGCTTTAAATAAGTAGGGTTGGGTTGGGTTTAAAAACCCTTATTAACATCCCTATTCATAACTCTCACTTCGGGACAGCCCGCCCAGACAATCGATACTAGTGTAAAAGCTATTTTTTTCCTAAAATAATATAATGCACACTAAATTTAAGTAATTTTCTCTTTTATTATTGATACAACACTCTTTTTTTTTTTTTTTTTGTTCAATCTCAATATTACTTATAACCCTCTAACCTCAATATTACAAGTGTGGTTCCTAAAGGCCTCCTTGCCCTGTCCTAATGAATGAAGCTGCAAACGCTTCTTTATTACTTGTTTTTCACTTTACTCACAACCCTCCGGTGAAGCACCACCACAAAAATCGTTCCCTCTCCCACTTCCAACTCCTCCACTATTCAGTCCTCACATCAAATAGGTTGCCCAACTGCACATCTCTGACTGGTTCTCTCAGAAGTAATTGCCCAAATATTGTTGTCTCTGTAATTGCCCAAATTTTTCATGAAATTTCTTTCAGTTAAATAAGAGCATTCGACAAACATACTTTTTTGGCAAAAAGCTTCATGTGTTCTTTTGTTGTAATCCTAAATTAATTTCAATATATAAGTTTGATTTGCATAAAAAGAATATTCTAGTGGAATGACTTTTTTCACTTTCTCTTTAAAGATAAAACTTAAGTTTGTATTAGGGGTTTTTGGTAGACTATGATTTAAAATCTATAATCAGAGTTATAGACTTCTAGTTAATTATATGAGCGGTATGTTTTCATACTTTGAGTTGAGTTGAGTTATAGCTTGGATCCGATGTGTTGTTCATCTTGTATTTTCTAGAGTTTAATTAAAGTTAGAGTAAAATGGTAAATTAGTAAACTACTTTAACAAATACCTTTAATAAAAAATAATATAATGCACGCTAAGTTTAAGTAATTTTCTCTTTTATTATTGATACAACACTCTTTTTTTTTTTGTCCAATCTAACATATAAAGCTGAGTGTATTGAATTTAACATTTGGAGTGATTTCAATTTTAATAAGATTTTATATGATTTTAAGGAAGTTTTTATGATTTAGTTTAAAATTCTCCACATAAAATTATAGGATTTGAGTCTTTGTATTTTTAACTAAGAAATCCTCTGAAATCTCTTAAAATCATTAAAATCTCAATACTTGAAACATTTTCAATAACAGTTAATTTTAAAAGATATTTACAAATCTCAAATTCAATAACATTAGATTTGTCATTTTAATTCAAATCACTTCAAATATCCAGTTCAATACACCCCCCAAGAGTGAGGGATGCTGATGTGTCTTACAAAGAGATGACACATCAGCTTTAACTTTTGGGCCCAGACTAATCTCCAGGAGGCCTCACATCCGGGTTCACGCAATTGTTTAAGAAATAGCGTGGCTAGATGGCCAAGACGACTCGAAGCCGGGTGGGGGAGTCCACATAGACATCCCTTACCACCAGCCCATGAAGACTTGGTTAAAAAATCATGTCTCTTAGAATTCCTAATCGNCAAATCTCAAATTCAATAACATTAGATTTGTCATTTTAATTCAAATCACTTCAAATATCCAGTTCAATACACCCCCCCCCAAGAGTGAGGGATGCTGATGTGTCTTACAAAGAGATGACACATCAGCTTTAACTTTTGGGCCCAGACTAATCTCCAGGAGGCCTCACATCCGGGTTCACGCAATTGTTTAAGAAATAGCGTGGCTAGATGGCCAAGACGACTCGAAGCCGGGTGGGGGAGTCCACATAGACATCCCTTACCACCAGCCCATGAAGACTTGGTTAAAAAATCATGTCTCTTAGAATTCCTAATCGTGGGAATCTGTATTTACAATTTTACATCAATCAAAACGATGCCAACACATTTTTAACGTTCTTCTACGCATTCCTCTTCCAAATTAACTCAACGTTTCGTATCCCATCATGCTCTTATTAATTAATCCTTAATTTGAGACTCAGCTCTTCCATTTATATATAGCTTCGGATGTAAAGGATATGGAACATGGTGTTGAAGCTTTTCTTCCCCCTGCTCGAACGTGTGTGGCATTAGAAGAAGCACATGGCATGTAAATCTTCTCGACTGCTAATAATCTAATTCAGCAATTTGGAAGAAATCACATGATGAATCAAATACCAACACCTGAATATAAGGTAATCTAATGTTTTTGTTCGATTAAGTTTTCGTTTTGAAGTTTGTAATCTATGATTTTAAATCTACAATTTTATTTTTCGCATATTATCTTAGCTTAAGGAACTTGAAAAGTAGCAGAACGTATATGAAAGACAAGTTTTGAAGAGTCACAATAATTTATGTGTTGCATCTTGCAAGATTAGAATACTAAGAGGATCAGTTTCAATATAAATCAGTTTATATTATTTGTTCTTAGAGGATCACTTTGTTTCAATATGATCGTTAAAGGGGACATATACAGTATGTATAGCTACACGGATTGGTTTTAGTCATTAGTAGTATGAAACCTGAAGGTAATAATTTTAGTTCCTTATTCTTTGTTTTTTTTTCTCTGTGTTGTAATGGTTTGTGTTCACTGACTTGGTCTATGGAGTTAAAGACAAGAGATTTAGAGTAAAAGGACCAGTAAGAATGCCAACTAAAGTTCTTAACATTGTTACCACAAGAAAATCTCCATATGTGGTAGAGGTTAGTAATTAATTTTTAGAATTTCGCATAGTGTAATTTATATCTTTGAGCTAGCTACTGCTGTTACATGAAAAAGTACTATATTTTGTTAATTTAAATTCTCATAAGTTTGATAATGTATTGATCATGTATTCATATATGTGTGTGTGAAGTAGACGCGGATGAAAGACAGAGAGGATGAGAAAACGGGCACGAAAAGAAGGAAATATGGAGTATTGTTTATAGGATCGGCTGATGTAAAGTAAAATAGAAATGTATTGAAGAAACATGAACTTATAATAAATATTTATGAGTTGTCCTTAACATCACAATCCTTATTTGAACATAAGAAAATGAGAAAAGATATTCGTTGAAGAGTTGAATATCAATTGGATGCATTCCTTTTGGTTTATTACCCTTTTTTTTTTTTTTATTATCCTTTTGGTTTTCAGCAACATGAATGAAAATCTACTAGTACAATGATAATACAACAGAGGAGGCATTTCTGACAAAGATCGTCAAACAATGCTTAAGTTCAAAAGAAAAGAAAGAAAAAGATACAGAATTAGGGCGGCAAAGAGTAAGTCTGAAAGCCGGGCTTAATTTATTTCATGAAGACATATACTCACCAAACGTATATTGTCGTTATTCCATTCCAAAGGCCACGAGATCATCCATCAGACTGGCATAGGAGACACGAGAATTCTTCAAGCTTTTCTGGTTGCTTTCCCAGAGCTTAGCGTAAGCAGGCCGATTCCTGGCATCAGGGTCCATGATGTCGAAGTCTAGGTCTACTTTCTTGAAGTAGTCTGCCGCCGCTCTTACACTACAAAAAAACACGTGCATTTCCGACGGGTTTCAAACCGTCGGAAATTACCGACGGAATACCGAGGGTATATCGAGGGACGGATATATTCCCTCGGAAATCCGTCGGAATATTCCGACGGATTAAATTCCCTCGGAAATCGGTCGGGCAATTCCGATGGATTTCCGAGGGAATATCGACGAACCAATATTCCGTCGGAAATCGGTCGGAATTTTCCGACCGATTAGTAACCGTCGGAAATCGGTCGGTATTTTCCGACGGATATACATATATTTTGCTTTGTAAATACTTCTCCCCTTGTATATACGTTCCTTGCTTTGTTTGTAAGATATATATATACGTTTCCGCTGGATTCAATTGTTTTACAAGAGTGCTTTATAAACATTCCTTGCCTCTTTTAATTTTCACATGTCGTCCTTGTTCCCAAGTTGTTCCAATTTTTAATTTGTGTGTTTCCTATCTTTGGTCTTTTGAAGATTCATGTGTATAGTTGCAGAGAACAAACAAATATTTATCTATAAATACTTCTCCCCTCATTCACAACGTTCACAACAAATTAACACAAAAAAAAAAAAATTACACAATGTCTTATTTTCGATCGTGGATGGACAAACCTCCGCGTGATCCAGCGACAGGGGAATTGACGGATGAGTTCGCACAAGGTGTGGAGGAGTTCATGAACTTTGCGTCAAACAATAGCATGACATCGGAATACGGTAACATGTATTGTCCTTGTACTAAATGTCGGAATCATAGATTAGTCTCTGTTAGGGAAGTAAGGAAGCATTTATATATGACTGGATTTATGCCTGGTTACAAGATTTGGTATACCCACGGAGAAACTGATTCAATGGTGCAATGTTATGGTAATTATGGTAGCACATTGGGTAGGTTTGGTAGTACTTCGGGTACTAGGTTAGAGGAACCAACCCCAGAAGTAGATGTAAACGCAAATTACACTCAGATGGTGAATGATGCGTTTCGTGAAAACATATCATCATATCATGTTGAGGATGGTAACAGGATAGAGGAACCAAATTTAGAAGCGCAGAAGTTTT